>JAYKTE010397249.1:0-19701 GCA_036873565.1 Xipholeptos notoides
AATGATTTTTTTCGGGGTTTTTTTTTCTTCTTTTTCCTCTTCTTCTTCATCATCTTCTTCATCTTCTTCTTCTTCTTCTTCATTTTCTTCATCTTCTTCTTCTTCCTCCTCTTCTCCTTCCTCTTCTTCTTCCTCTTCTTCTCCTTCATCCTTTTCTTATTCCTCTTTACCTTCTTCTTCTTCCTCTTCTTCTCCCTCTTCTTCTTCCTCTCCTCCTCCTTCTTCTTCTTCTTCTTCTCTTCCTTGAAATGCTGACGTGTGGGGGGCGGGGAACTTAAAAAAAACCCTCCACCTCACCCTCCCTCTCTCCCCTCCCCTCCCACCCATCAAAGTCACGTGACTCTGGTCCGAGTCTCAAGACTTTTTCTTCTTCTTCTTCTTCTTCTTCTTCTTCTTCTTCTTCTTCCCCCCTCCATTGGAAAGAAGAGGAGGAGAAGAAATATGTTTAGACAGGTCTCTGACATTCTCTCTCTCCCTCCCTCCATCAAGGAAGGAAGGAAGGAAGGTTTTGTTTCGTGTGGACAAAACAATTCTCCCTCGGCCACCATGACGACGAGCATGACCACCACAAAGACATTCATTCATTTGCACACCTCCTCGGCCTTCCTTTCTGGCTTTTTAGGCATCGAAGCGTATACGAGTGCGTGGATGTGTGTGTGTGTGTGTGTGTGTGTGTGTGTGTGTGTGTGTTGTGTGTGTGTGTGTGTGTGCGCGTATGTGCTTGTGTATGTGTTGTGTGTGTTGTGTGTGTTCTGTGTGTTGTGTGTGTGCGCGTATGTGCTTGTGTATGTGTGTGTTGTGTGTGTGTTGTGTGTGTTGTGTGTGTGTTCTGTGTTTTGTGTGTGTGTGTGTGTGCGCGCGTATGTGCTTGTGCTTGTGCTTGTGTGTGTGTGTGTGCGTACGTGCTTGTGTGTCTACTCTGTGTGTATGTTCTCTGAGTGTGTTGTGTGTGTGTGTGTGTATGTTCTGTGTGTGTGTTGTGTGTATGTTCTGTGTGTATGTTCTGTGTGTGTGTTGTGTGTTTTGTGTATGTTGTGTGTATGCTCTGTGTGTTGTGTGTGTGTGTTGTGTGTGTGTTCTGTGTATGTTCTGTGTGTGTGTTGTGTGTGTGCGTGCGTGCGAATGTGCTTGTGTGTATGTTCTGTGTGTGTTGTGTGTATGTTGTGTGTGTGTTTAGAAAGAGGGGATAAAGAAAAATAGAGGAGAGGAGACAATATGAGACAAACAGACATAAAAGAAAGCCAAAAGAGTGAGTGACAAAGAGAAGGATACCTTAAATAGAAAACAACAAAATGTGCAGGAAGGAAAACAAAGTAAAAAAAAAAGGCAAAATGAATCAAGCATAAAAGATTTATCCCAGCAGTCAGTCTCATCATTTGTAGACTGGTATTAAAAAATCAAAATCTCTGAACACCATTTTCGTGTGCGACTGACAATTGAATGCTGAATTATTTTTTGTTCTCTTTCTTTTATCAAGATAGAGTCATATATTTGTTTTCGTTCTCATAAACTTCATTTTTTTCTTATTTTCTTTTTATTGTTTGAGTTTGAGTTTCATTTTGCTAAAAGATGGTGCCTTTATCTCCGTTTTTGATTACTTCAGCAGAGTCATGCTAAGCATCAGAAGAAGCTAATATGTTTTCAGTTTCCTTAGTTTTGCCCTTCTCTTCTTCAAATCTTTTTTGTAAACAATAGTTGAATACAATCCTTCAAACATTCTGCTGAGTTTGAGAAAATACGATTTTTATGTTTTCTTTGCAACTTTATTGTTTTGAAAGAAACGTTTTTTTAAAGAACAAATTGAATCCTTGTATAAATAGATCATTAGTTGATATACAGAGTGGTGCAATGCACTGAGTGGACGGGATTGTGATACACCGTTTGTTAACAGGCTAGATTTTAACCTGACTGATTTAAACTTAGATAGTTCTCTTTTTCCTTAGCTCTCTTTATTGAAACTTTAAAACAAATAAATTTATTTTAAGACAACTATTGGAATTAATTGATTCATTCTGTAGTCGGGTATCTGAGATCAAATGTATACTCGACTCGAACAAACACGATTGCAGAACCGAGGAAGTGCATTTACAGCGATAATACCCAGAGTACATGATAAAACTATTCTGATGCACGGTAAGTGCACAGTTAAACTATTAGTGTACTGAATTTCCCCAAATTTGGGTTTAGCATCCCACAATTGTATTTATTTTGCTGCAATGTTTCAATGAAATCGATACAAATGAAAGATAATCACTGACATTTAAAATACAGCGCGACACACGATACATGAAAACAAAACTATACTATTGTAAAGCTCCACCAAAATCCCTCAAAAGATACTAGAAAGGTGGTTTGTAGAAATCCTTGGGATAAGGCTTGATAATTTGTACAACTGATTTCGGTATGTTGTCCTCATCCTTATCTTTACCGGATCCATGGCACAACGGATAAAAACGTTGAGTATTTGCAATTTAAAGTGAGTATCAGCTGAAGGCAAAGGTTTCAATCCCAACAAAAAGCAGTAGTCACAAAGATTCCAAGAATTGAACAGTCTACCCGTTAATAGTTAACAGAACGGGAGCAGCATACCACCATGGACTGAATAAAGGGTTAAGTTCGAAACTCTGTTTACCGAGTTTGATCACCTGAAGACTGCCAAAGGGTTAATCGGCCGAAATGTTGTGAAGGTAACAATGATAAGGATGAGGACAACAGTCTAAAAAATGGTTGTACAAATACCAGAAAGAATTTTCAATTCTTGACATCCACTAAAAATAATCAAGCGATGACAAATTATTTCTTGATATGTAAGTTTAAAAAAATTAAAAGGCGGCTCCCACCTGTGTCCGGGCATCATATACCACCATCCCCCTATCTTTGTTTATTCGAGAAGAGTGGGGAAAGGCGACAGAGTCCCATTTTCTGTGGTCGTGGCTGCGCGACACATTCACTTGGCCCACATTGCCAGGATGAGACATGATCTGGGCTGCATCAGGCTCCCGTGTTCTTAATCCACCGAGGCACGCCTTACTGCCTGCCTGTCCCGAGTTTGCGAGCCTCATCTGCTCGAAGTAGCAGTAAGTGAAGTGAAAGTGGTTCTGCCTGGGGTTTGAACTCGTATAGTACGGTTTAACCACTCATCCACCTTCGCTGCTGATATGTAACTAACCTCTAAATCAATTACCCCTTCACCAATTCTCTTTCTCCCTATCTATCTATCTATCTATCTATCTATCAATCAAAGAAAATAGTTAGTTAAACTGCCTCTCTACTTATGTATCTTTCTAATTACATACCTACCAACTCCACCTTCCTATCTACCTATTTATATCTACTTACCTACCAACAAATCTATCTAACTATTTATTTATCTATTCGTCTGCCTGCCTGCCTGTCTGTTTATATATAAGGATTACAGACGAAAAATATACACATAAAATAAAGAAATATAATACACAAGGACACAGCATATTTGAAAGAGGACATTTCAAAGAGTGGGTTAATAAAGAGAGATGCCGTTAAAATGAGTGATATTGAAAGAAAAATAGAGGGAAATAGAAAGAAATAGTGAATTAAGAATGGTAAAAATATAGAAACATGACACATGGTATTCTGACAATATCATTACTTCTGTAGAATAACACGTTTTCACGAATTGTCATCAATTACCTGCGAAACGCTAGTTGATGCTTATTACACAATTAACTTCTTCAGACGAAAGTGTTTAATTAATTTAGAGGCCATACCTAGAGTTTTATTGCAGACATCGTCTACATAAAAGGTGAAGATACCGTTTGTTACCTGATGACTTTGTAGCAGCTTTAAGTGTTACAAAAAGTTTTCGAAAAATCCGGTATATTGGTGGTTTATGCCATAGAAAAGCTCCAATAGAATCTAAATTAAATTATTTTAAAATAAAACAATATGCACTATTTAAACCATTGCTGGAGGGAATGTGGGGATTCATACATTTCCGAAAGGTTATTGTTCAAATATGAACGTAAACAGAATGACTGGGTTACGATTCTGACTACCCACTGTGCCAAGTAGACTTCCTCACAGACATAGAACTCAGCAAGTTGAACCCGCTCCCATTTGAGGCAAATTGAAACTTGTTTTGTTCTGTTACATTGAAATTTGCACCACTAACAATGTGAAGGGTATTAATTGATTCACCCAGCCATCCTTGGATTAAACGGTTGTGTAATTTGTATACTTGAATATTGTGACCAAAGTAAAACACACCAGAAATTTATACAATACAAACCTATACGAGATAATTCCTAAAAGTTAAATAGTTTTCAGTTTGCGAGAAAGAATTGTTTACCACTTAAAACTAATAAAATGTGAGAAAAACCCAAGTTTCGGTCAATTCATCCTATGGCCATTTTAAGGTGAAACCCGCTATACCAGATAGGAATGCTAAGTCTTGTAACAATTTCGGTGTCAGTAATTACTGCCTTGTCTCTTGGTACTAATTAAATTTCTAAACTAAACGTTTGTTTAAAGCTACTAAAATAAATACTATGACGGTTATTTAACAGAAGAGGTTCTCATAGACTTAGTGGGGCGATCTTGAACAACTAATATTATGCAATGTATCGTTCCATTGTCTTCTTATCTCAAGACCATAGTTCCGATGCTCGAATTGTGTTGGGAAAACGCAACACAGACTTTAGTATAATTATCATTCAATTAACATTGTGGATAATTAACTTTCAGGTAATAAGTGCTAATGGTATTAGAAAATTATGAATATATTTTTGGTACCAGTCAAGAAGTCTTTCTTAGTGACACATTCTTACTGTCATCAAATATATTATCGTATACATAGGTACACTTTAAGACATAGCACAAGCACACGCATAAACATGCACACACTTTCAAAAACACACGCTAATACATGCTCGCATACACACATACACTCACACACACAAACACTCTCCACCACCACCCCACACACATACACATAAACACACATAAAAACAAAATAAACTACAAAGCAATAAAATAAAAAAACTTTGTGAAAAAATTAAAAGATGAATAAGTTATATTTTGAGACATCAAACATTTATTCTTTCTCTTGTAATGATATAGACATAACGGTCTAATGATCTCTATTTAAATAGCGCGAAACTGAAAGTACCAGTTTAACTATTTACGTAGTACTACATATACATATATGAAAATATACATAAATGAAAAAAAACAACAATAGAAATAATATATTATTTAAAAAAGAAACAGACGCCTAAACGTTTCTGTTGATGAATACCGTCACCGGGGCTTTGATTTTAGGGTTTAAGAGTTGTTTTTTTTAATAATATAATATTATTCTAATTTTGTTGTTTTCATTTATGTATATTTTCTTATTGTCGGAATTCAATTTCTATTTTTAGATATATACCTATATCTATGCATATTACGAGTATCTAATTACCACAATTAAATACTTACAAAGTCTTTAGTTAACTTTCTGTAGATGTCTGTTTATATATATCGTATATAAATAATTCTGAAAAGTATACCTCTCTATTAATAAATCCATTACCTCTGCGTGTGTGCATATGCATGACTATGTGAATGATTTAAGTTCATCTCTATATCGTCGTCGTCGGCGTCCACTCATGTCCGAGTAACTGGTCTGTCACTTATCCCCTATTTTGGGGGGATGCCTATATTTTATGTGGCTTGCAAGTCCTCATCGGTGGTGGAAAAGCCGTAGGCAGTATTTGCAAGGCAGTATAGGCGAGGGAGGAGCTGTTCTCCTCGCTCTTTTCTTCTACATCTCTGGCCTCTTCATCATCCCTTCTCTTCTCCTCGAAGTCCATGACGCCCTTGCGTTCCAGGATTGTCCATCTTTCCGGTCCCTGGCAGATGGTTCCCATGAGGAAGGGTCGATGTTTGTCATCGTCAGGTTGCTCTCAAATTGGTCATTATACCACCATTTAGGCGATCCACATGATCGAGTCCCATTGGCTAGCTTGCCATCAAGTATTTTTTTCGGAAGTCTGGATGGATCCATTCTACTCTACGAAAAGATAGCGATGGTGAATGATGGTGGCCCCAGCTCTGGTCATTTTTGTCCAGTCCAGCACTTACAAGTTAGTGGTGTGATCCTCCCAGGTGTATATTTAATTGATCTCTATATATAAACATGAACTTGCCTCAGTGTGTGTTTCTCTGTGTGATTTTAGCATATTCTTATCTGATTTTAATGAATTTTTTAGTCATGTAGAAAATTTATTGAGATAGGTTATCATTGCATTTCTAACGCTTTCCGACACTCCCTACTTTTCGAAAATCTATTAAGTTGATATGCCATCTTACTTTTTAAAATTTAGTTTTCAAAAATTGTTTTACAATTTATCATTTGAACTTGACTTTACTAAATTTACTTTAGAATCTGTGTAGATTGAATTTATAGCTTGGGTATATAAGTATACATATATTTATATTTTTCGTATATTTCCCTTTTATTCACATTTTATTCACATTGATGATATCAGTTTCACTAATTGAAGTAACCGTATTGGGTGCCTTTCAAGAAAAATCGCCAGTGTTTGTTATCTCTACTAGTGTATGATTTATACTTAGTGGGGTAACATTTACAAAGACAGTTTCGCGTGCTCATTAATATCCTGGGCTTTTTGTAATCAGCGTTGTCCTTAAGTTAGACGAATTACTCTCTTTGAGTCGGCAAGCATCATCTGCCCGAGGTAGTTGAAAGTGAATGGTTTTAACTGGCATTTGAACTCGTATAATACGATCCCAGAGCCCCAGCTTTAATCACTGCTTCGCCTTTGCTGCCTCTACTTGTGTATGTTATTTCTCTTCCTGTATTTTACACGTAAACATAACATTCATATTTCACCTGTTGTCAGGTTTGCTGTTCTCTGTAGCGATGATCTTGATCTGATCATCCAAATGGCAAAAAGAATCCGATTATTAGTTGACCTAGGATCACAGTTTAAGGTTTTGAATTGTTCAATAATTTCGACAAAAGTTAAATATTGTATTTTTATGTTTTTTTAATGCATCGGCGAATTTATTTATAAAAAAAGCATGCTTTACTTTTTCTATGTCAAGAGCTTAAAAGAAAACTTCAATCTGTTCTTTTTCTTTATTATGATTAGAAATATTTTATAGGATATAATGGGTGGTATACCTAACATGCCGTATTTAAAACTTAGATAGTGGGAAATCCACTTGGGACAATGGGAAGGCAGTCGGACTCCGGAATCGTAATACAAGAGTTCGAATCACAGTTGCTCCATTTGCGTTCATAATTGGCCTAATACTCTTGGGAAAGGTCTGAATGCCATATTCCCTTCAGTTATAGATTAAATAATGCATACGGTGTTATTAAAGATTGCGTGGACAAAAAATAACCTTTATAAAAAATCGATTGTTTGGGGCCTTAAATGACCTAAAACGTTGGAATACCGTAAAACAAAACTTAGATAACTTTCTTTTCTCTAAAAAAATGTTTTTAAAACTTAAATACAAAGTAAAAGCAATTGTAGCAAAAAGTAAACTTACTGAAATAAATCAAAATTAACACACATCATAGCACTCAGCTTAAATGAAATTAATAAACTTAGAGGCAATTAGTGATGACTTCACGTCCTACAAAAGATACTGAAATCTGCTGGTCACGAGTCTGAAGGAATGGCACACCAATAAGGAAATGCTTCTGGATCAAATTTACAAACTATGGCTTACAAGATTGTAGTAATTGCACATATAATTGCTAGTGTTTTTTTTTTTTTTTTTAGTAAGGATAGTTTAAAGAAAAACGTCTTGGCATTGAAATTGTGAAGTGAGAGTAGAATAACAAAGAAAAAATAATGTTCTCGAATAAAGACAAACAGGTTTCTGGGAATGAAGCCAAAATCTTTTCTCTTATAATTTGATCTTTTGAGTTGAAGTTTGGTAAAATTAGATCAAAGCCGCCAGTCTTCAGTCTAGAAAACTTCTGTTGCAGTTAAATAAAAAAAGTACGTTGAAAAAAAAACCTAACTTTACAGCACAGTGAATATGCGGGCTAATTATATTTCGTGATCGACATTTATTTATTTATTTTTATACTATCAAAAAAGACGTCAATAAAAGCAAAAAGTGGTCAAAATCGAAAACAAAAATACTTGAAATCAATAGTCATAGACAGACTTCGAATAGTTATTTCCGCATCTGTTTTTCTCCATTTCCTAACACTCGATTTTTTTTCTACTAAAAATCGCTTCTATCTTAATAAAATATTTTTTGTATATATACATACATGGGTTTGTTCTTATAGAATAATTATGAAATAGTATTGCCAATTTATTTTTAAATTGAGAATATAGGCGGAAAGTATTTTGTTGTATACAAGAATATATAGAAGTGTTTTTTTTTTAGTTAAGGACGGAATGGATGAAGATGGAATGCACTGTCTGTAACCAATAAAATTGTTCATATGAAAAATTTTATTGGTTACACACAGTGCATTTTCATTGGTCAATTTTGCATAGGCTGCAGGCCGAAAGATCTATATAGCTCAGATGCTGAATTTTGGCTAGTTATTTCAAAATTCCACCTATTGCAATTTATCAGGGAAGTCCACTTGGGACAGCGGATTAGCATTCCGACTTTGGAATAGTAATATGAAAGTTTGAATCTCAGTCTTTTATTTACGTTTGCATTCCCTTGCATTCCCTTGGGAATGGTATACATCCTCATATTCCTTCCAGCCACGGATTAAATAGTTCAACTTGGGCAATTCATAATAATGGTATGACAAAAAAAGATGATTGATAAAAATTATCGTTCTCAGCATTTAATGACTTAAAAGGTTGATATGCCGTAAAAATCAATCAATCAATAAAAATTCAGATTTATATTCAATGCAACGATAATAACTGCAATCAATTATGCTTTTATTAAAGATTGTTTCATTATTGTTATATCATCAAAAATATGGACCTTGGGAAAATAGTAATTGGTATTCGTTTTCCTTTTATTTTCTTCCATCCGAATTGTAGGTCAGAAAATGAAAATCTAGAGTGATATAGATCTTTGTGTCCTCAACCTAATAAAAAATTATACGAGACAATTATATAACAAAAAACAGATTGTATATTTCTTCAAGCTATTTGGATTTCACTCTTATTTTAGGTATTACTCAAACTCAAAAGCTCTCTTGCGACTACGAACTTAAACCATTTTTTTAATGTACGGGGATATACTGTTAATATTTCGTAAATATTATTTGATAATATATCAAACTATATAAAGCTATTTTCAAATGCTATCAGGATTGAACCTACCCCCTCTATAGAACTTAGAAGCCAAATACTAGGACCACTAAGGCCTTTCTTCTTGGAATACAAAAAATGAAAATTATTATTATTATATGTTCTTCAATATTTTTATTTAGTATTCATTATTATAGATTCCCATAAGTAATTCAATTCTATGCTTTTATTTGTCTGCTTCTGAGATCTATGCGTATTCTTCGGTATATGTGTGCGTATCTCTGCTATGACTCCATATGTGATCTTGAGGTCGACCGGCATAAATTCCCGACCGTGTTCTTCTATTTCGTCAGGCCTTCCCATACTATCATTCCTCAATAACTATATTGCATACAGCTGTCTGTACGTAATGATGGTTATGTTACACGATGATACGAGACACGCAGCACGTTGTCCCTGACATTATATTTTGTTAATGGTAAACTAAACATTTTAAAAATTGGAGTCATCACACCATAAACAGTTTGATGACATTATCAAAAAAAAAAAAAAAAGAGATAAAAAAGAAAAGAAAAAGAGCATAGACTTTGTCATTAAATAATTCCAATCAGTGGTTATATTCATAAAAGTTAAATTGAAGACACGTGGTCCTGAAAAGCTTTTATATAATAAGTGAGATGAGCTGACGTGTCACTAACCCTTCGATAAATTTTGGTCATCTCAGTAATTATATACATATATATATATATATAACAGTTTTTTTTCTTCAAAGGAAAAGAATAAGCGAAATTAAACTGAACATATTGTTTAATTTCTTTTAGTTTCTGTTTAGTTTAATTTCGCTTGCTTTTCTATCTTTGAAGAATAGAAAATGTGTTTTTTGCTGTATTTTTCCGTGGTTTGGGAATTATGGTCAAAAAGGTGCTAGGAAGAGGTAGTTACTTTAACTAAGTTAAAACTTATTGTAATATACCTTTTTAACGTGCGATGTCGTAGAATTACCTTGCTTGGTACCCAGGCACGGGGTAAACCTATTCGCAGAGATGGACACGTAGGTCTCGTTAGACCATCTGTATAGAAGGACACCGTGATATAAAACCTGCACTCCATTTGAACAATTAATGGATACATACCTGTATTGTCAAAAGGACAATTGTTGATAATTTGTTTGCTTTTAGAAATACTAAGTTTATAGGTCCTCCTCGTTGTCCTATCTATCTTAAATTACCCTGGTAGGACCGAGCTGTTGAAAACATCATGAAGAAGATTATCCATCAAGCCCACAAGAGTATTCCGCCCACAATTCTTCGCCTTTCAAAAATACATTCTGCCCATCATTCAAAGTAGCCTTGTGGTGCATAAATTTCAATGTCTGTGTGGTGCTGATAATGTGGGCAGAACTAGTCAAAGATTAGCGGTGAGAATTTCTCAGCATGTCCCTTTTGTGTAAGACAAACTAGATTGGACTCTTCTGCCCGATCACGTGCATGTGAATTGGCTATTGGAGAATATTTACGGTTTCTTATAAATGTGCTATGGCTTACACTCTGGATTGGTTCTCTGTTTTGCATAGAGCTAGGTCTGTCCAACATCTTGGATTCGTGGAAGCCCCCTTTCAATTAATATTTACAAACCTAATCTCTGAAAAAAGAAGGATCATTTGCGTTTTGCCTCATTCCCCTCTTAGATGGTTGGCAGGTTTTTTGTTTTGTTCCCCATCCAACAACTATTTTAATTTTTTAATATATATTTGATTTTCACTACTTTTTTATATATTATTCTTCGCCCGACATATATATATTTGAGAAAGGTCGGTGAAAAGCACCTCTGGCCTAATTTTTGAATTTATTCAATCTTTTATGTGTCTAGGTTAGATTAGGAAAAAATATCCCATTTTAGTGTTTTTGTTTTAAAATTTTGTTCTACTTCAAAATTACTTTCATATATTATATTTGTATCTTTATATCTTATATATCATATCTTTTGTTATCTCTTTTTGTCATGGTTTGTATCATTATATATACATATGTCTGTGTGCGTGTGTGATGTGTGGGTATATATCAGCACGCTCACTTACACACAAATCATTCAGCACCTTTTAAATTTTCATGCCAGTTGGCAATCGTTACATGCTATCAAATATTCTTCACCATGTTTACAGTAGTTTTTTTAAATTAATTTGTGAAAAGCAATTCTTAGATTGAGACGCTACAATCTTGATCCTTTGATTATTAACAACCAGTTTAGTCTTTATCCTCTTTCCAATGGAATTGCAAGTAATCCATGAACCGATCAGATTGTTTAGGGCGTCCACATTTCGATTCAAACTGAAGTAGTACACAACTTCTATGACTCATAAATGTTATTTGATTTCATCCGTACGACTGCCAGAGAAAATTCTGTTTGGTCCCCCGAGTTAAATAGGCCTCTCAAGGTTGACCTCTTCTATTGATTTTCAGGTAATTATAAACCAAAAATAGACGCTAACCAGCATTGCATTCTCTCCGTTTTGCACGAATGGCCAGGAAATAAAATCATATTCGAATTTCAACTGATTTCACAATTATTTCACACGGCCCGGGGGCAATAAGTCAAAAACTGTGTAATCTCCTACCTTGGAATTTAAATACCTCTACTTGCTTGAATAGTTTAATTCGGGTTTTATTGATATCTATGGATTATATAGGTTTTTATCAGCAATGTGAGACCCATATCTTTCATCAAATGAAGAAGAGAAACTGAAAAGGTACTCAGTGGGACATGAATATATTTTTAAAACCGTTTTATCTAATTTGAACAGACCTACATTACATTCAACATAAGAAATATTGGATAAATCCTTGGTAATATGAAGCTATGCTGCAAAATAGCAATACATTTTGTGAACAATTTATAATACAAATTAAACATAAATTCTCGTGTTTTTATTATTACTGTCATTACTCAAATCAATTGGGTTTCGATTCTTACACTTGTTATATTCTTAACATTTCGGAAGTCAACTTTGGACAGTGGATAGGCAGCCGGATTTCGGAATCATAATACGCGAGATTGAATTCCAGTCGTTCCGTTTGGGCTCACGCTTAGAATATTATCGTTAGGAAAGGTGTGAATCCCACATTCCCTTCAGCTATAGATTGAATAGTGCATCTGGTGTTACTTAAAAAATTATGTGTGGACAAAAAGAATGTTTATCAAAATGATTGTTCCTGGCACTAAATGACCATAAACGTTTGATATTATATTTACTTGGTCGAGCATCGACCCAAGTTAGGCAAAAGGCCATTTTTATGTGCTTCACCTAGATGAATTATTCTCCCGAGTTAACGAGTCTCATCTGCCCGAGACGCTGAAAGTGAATGTAGTGGTGTTTGAATGGGATTTGAATTCGTGTAATACGAATCCAGAGACCAAGCTTTTTCCACTGGTCCAACTTCGCTGCCCCTCCAACTTCGCTGCCCAAATGTTTGATATGCCGTAAAACAAGCAAATATTTCGGTCCATTAGCTTTTTGATCTTTTTCAGATATTACTCGATTACTTGAATCCGAGAAACTTAATTTCGAATTCGGAATGTTTTTCGGAATGTCATTCAATTTACAGCGTAAACTGCTAAATAGTTATTGGTCAATCCATAATAAACATTCTTGGATATTCTCATATGCAGTCAGTATTGAACCTGTAATCTCACAATAAATGTAACTAAGACTTGATATTAAGAAATACCTTTGGCCATATCCGTTAGGTTAGAATGAAGATTCTTGAATTTAAGTAATGTTTAAATTTTGTGAATATAGCAACAAGGGAGAGAATAGTAGTCCAAATAATTTGAAAAATTAAAATAAAAAAACAAGTTGACTGAAACCTACAAAAATATACCCAATTATAAAACCTGTTTTTCTTTTGTAATTTAGAAGTATAGCATCTTAAAAAGAAAAGATACGCAGTGGAAAAGAGATAAACTTCTTCATTAACAGAGTGGAAAATAAGGAGAAGTTTTCCAAATACTGTAAGAGAAAAAAAAAACTATAGAAAAGGTATTTCAATATAGAGTGGAATAGAACGTAACTTTATTAGTAACTGAAAGAAAAACTTACTACAAATACATGATTACTAATTTATCTAAAGTGATTCGGTATATTCACGTTAATCTGAACAATTCCTTGGGTGTTTATAATCAGGCACATTGGATAAATTCCACAAAAATTTGAGTTTATTTCATTTTTTTAGTGCAATACTACTCTTTTAAAAATATTCAATTATATGGTATTTTTATACGTACTTTTTATATCGCGTATTTAGTATGTAGAAGCCCAATTCTGAAATCCAAATGAAATGTTCATGAATAATATTTGTTAAAAGAACTTTGTGAAATAAAATATTCGGGGAATACGCTGAGGATTATAATGTCCGTATATACTTATTTGAATTTATTAGCTCTGGTTTACATTAGAAAGAGGAATATATTTAATTAGATTCAACTCTCGACTTCACGACACGCGGTGATGAATATTCTTTCATCAAATATGTGATCAAATTGCATGCACTTATTCTATTTTCCACATTCAAAAACTGGGACACAACAACAATTTGAGGATTTAATTTCCAATTCTATGAGGAATAAATTGGCACACGGAAAAACAAAATATTTTACGTGATCTAGGGACACTATCAAAAATAACAAGTGTCTGTGAAGTCGGCTCTTTAAACTTATGAATAAAGAAAATTAAAATAATAAATAGTAATATTAATAACTTCTTTAAAATGAACGCGTCTTAAACTAAACAACGAAACTTTTATTTCAATTTTGGAATCCACTCCATCCCTGTAAGTGTCTGTATAGTGGTACTTCTCCCCGGGCTTTCACCCTATCTCCAGATCTCACTTCCGGAGGTCTGAAGAATCTAGATTCCGCCAGAACCTGGTGGTGCCCTCCAAAGGCAGAGTGGCACTTCAACATGTCTTGCAGTCACCGATTGCAATTCTCTTCCTCGGTATTTTATCCTTTCCTCCTTCTCTTTCCATTTTGGTCATCATCATCATCATCATCATAATCATCTTTATGAATTAAAATCTATATGGGAAAGCTTGGTTAGTTCTGTTACTTTGTGTTTCGGAAGATTGCAAACATGGTAAATATATATTTTGTGGGACACATTGGAACGTCTACTATATTTAATTTGATAAAAAAATGTATCTGACTTTAGAATCAACTCAATAGGTTTCATAGTAGATGGCTACCATCTTACATGTTGTATAGAATACAAGTAAAGGACTCTTTTTCTCAGATAAGTCAGACTGACTAATTGAATTCTAAATTATTAAGAAGATATAATATTGCCCAATCTTCAGGATCCTTACTACAATTGGTGCTAAAACTACCCGCAAAAAGATAACCATTCAAAGAAAAGCAGAATATTATGTTTTACAAAGATCTGAGGCAGACTGAAAGATCTCGACTTTGAAAGCTATAAACTGATTTGGAAACTTTTGAATCAATCACCTAACAGAGGCCAAAAATTGGATTGAGAAGTAACAAGAAAAAGAGAGGAAAATCGGATATTCATTCAATAGAAGTGTTGGATTGCCAATTATGAAAGATTGGAGTTGGACATAATATGTGGAAACAGTAAAACTCTACATGGAAATTGTGCAGGAAAAGAAGATATGATGGAACAAGACGGTAAAATTGTAAATGGAATAGTATAGCAATAAGAGGGGATGTTGACTTAGGAGAATGGATAGGCAGTCGGACTTCGGAACAGTAATACACGAGTTTGAATTCCAGTCCTTCAATATATGTTCACAGTTGAACTAATACATTTGCGGAAGTTATTCAGAAAACTATGTGTGGGCAAAATAACGTTTATCAAGAAATAATTGTTCTCGGCATTAAATGGCCAAAAAAGGTTGTTATGCTGCAAAACGCAAACAGAAATTATATCTATTCAATCCTCTTTTCCAAATTCTACAACATGTGCCTCACGATGCCAATCATGTAGCAACCTCTTTAATCGCACATTTATTTCAACTTACGAACAGTATATCTCTGAAGAAGAGCCTGCAATAGTGCTAATCTCTCAGTATCTGCGCAATTTTTGTCTTTCGCTTGTATATTCACTGTGCCAGTGAACAAATGGGTGAAAATAAAGTTAACGGAAAAAATCACCAAATACCAGGAATTAGCCAAGAGACTAAGGAAAATATTTAAGATAAAAACTAAAATTGTACTAATTATCACTGGAGTCCTTGGAACTATCCAATGGACTGGGAAGGAGACTGAATGAAATAGATATCAACGAAAAATAAACACCCCGTAGATCACTGCACTCATAATGACAAATTATATTATAAGAAAAGTACTCTACCATGGGAACTAAAACAAAAACAAAACACACACACACACTCAGACAGAACAAATGTACATGTTCGAAGAGGTAGAGCTTGCAGTCATCGCCTGTAAGAATTGAAAAGATTCTGGAGTGCTAATATAGACTTATATTCTCACTATGCCTTCAGGAAGCACCAAAAGGCGAATTGAAGACTCTGGTGATAGCGGGTTTGAGGACCAGATGGAGTAAGGTGATAAGGAGACTATGTGGCACTATGCAGTATTTGACTTTGATGGAGCAAAACCTATTAGAGCCTCATGAGGAGACTTGTTGTCACTCTTATAGGGAAAAAATAATAATGATAATTATAATAATACTTTTTTAAAAATTATTATCTTTAAAGAATGTATAAAATCTCTAATAATTCCCAAGTATTTTATTGTTTAATAATGCAATAATCGATTATCTAACCATGACTTGAAAAGAAAATGTTAAAACATAATAGACCTAGAACACTATGATATGATAGGCTGAAAATTCTCTCCACATACAAGAAAACAAAACAAAGAAAATAAAAACAAAAACAAAATACAACCCCCAGAAAATAAACTACAATATAATTTCAATTATTATAATAAAACTCTTCCTTAAATATAAGGACTGTAAATCCCAATACCAATCACAAATCAAGAAAAAAATTACATTTAAAGGAAACTACTTGATAGTTCCCTTTCACCCAGAAACATTGGAAACTATTTTCAATTCTAATTATATTTTCACAATATAATTCCTTTGATAAATAGTAGTCTATTTGACAATTATTTTACTTCTTTAATTCTATTGTAAAAAATAGTTATAAATACATTAATAGCGACTGACATATACTGCTAGGAAGAAAAACAATGAGACATGGCGATACCATTTACATCAGTAAGAAACATAAACAAAAAAAAAAGAATAAGTACAGAACATAATAAACCATATTGCTTTCTGGTGATAACTATTCCCTCAATGAAAGTATTTTTATCAGTATTAGTTGCAGCAATATTAATAATAATAATAGTATCAATAATGATAATAATAATAATAATAATAATAATAATAATAATAATAATAATAATAATAATAGATATTATAAACAAAATACTTGTTATTGCAGAGACGGTTTAAATAATTTTTAAGAAAATCTGTTGTGAAAAGCAATCGTAAATCTAAACTTTTACTGATGTGTTTTCTGCGTTAGATGTCAAAGAAGTAAATCATTTCGAGAGTTTGGATCAATATTCTGTTGGCTGGTTCAGGCTACGATATACATCAAATCTAGCTTCCTTCAGTTGAAAGAAGAGAAAAAAAAAACGGCTATGAATTATGAGAGGAAAATATTCTGTCGACTCTCCTTCAGCCCCCGTCTCTCTCTCTCTCTCTCTCCCCCTCTCTCTCTTCTCCCTATACCGATATGGAACTTTCTCTCAGAACAAAATGTCTAAAAATACACAAGACCTAGCAGACAAATTTATAGTTATATTAGCTTTTGGCTAATAGTAACAGCAGGTTTATTACTATCGTATACACATTCCTATATTCAAGAATAGTTCCTACAAGATTATAACAAGACTGTTTTTGAAATAATAATCTATTATAACTCTTAATTATTCTTGTTTATTCTGATAAAAACCCTGATATGTAGCTATTAAAACTTCCTCTGCTAACTACGGAAATATTCGATTTTTTTATCTTGCTTCAGCTAAGTACGGAAACCTACGCTTACTGTGTACAAGTGGTATGAATGTCTCGTTGCATCACCCATTTTAAAATATGGTAAATTCTAATTGTTTTATCATGCAAGGTATTTGTCAGCCTCGATTTTTCTCTAAGTCATAGTAGTTTCGTATTTCATTTGAAAAAATTCCGGACGAAAATGTGGCTAGCGTGCAGACCCTCCCAGCATACATTCTTTCCGAGTCGAGTAAAGGCAACAACAACTATTACTGCTAAAGTTGGAGTTTATTTATTGTTCTACAGGTATTATTCGGACTATTGAAATTTAAAATGAAATGTCATATACCAATGTTTTATAAAACAGAAATGCTGTAACACACACTGGTGCCAGTTTTCTGTCTAATAAAATATGTAGGTTGGTCTATGACATTTTCTTTTAAATTTCAATTGCCCGAATAATACTTGTAGAACAATAAATAAGTTCCAGCTTTAGCAGTAATAGTTGTTGTTGTTGTTGTTGTTGTAGCAGTAGTACTGGATTGTCTTTCATACTAAAACTATTACTGAAGGGAGTGATTAGCAAAGAACAAGAAAGCTATTAGAAAACGAATTTTATTTGAGAAAACTAATCAAAAGAATAAACACCTGGTCATTGCCCTTGGTATGACACATAGGATTGGACAAAAGAAGAACAGAGAAATCTGGATCAAAGGACTAGAAAGCTGATTACAGTGCGCCCTAAAGCCATCGTTGCTCGACTCTTTATCAAAAAACAAAGAAATAAAAAGGAAGAGTTTTCCTAAATATCGATGAAACTGTAATCAACGAATCTATACAAGTAGGAAAATACATTCACAGTCGCAAAGACCAGTAAACATATATTCAGGAGATAAAAAAAATCCAGAGATACTGTGTGAAGATTCTGCTAATGGTGGGTGTGCGAAGTGGACACAAATGTGTGAAACCCCAAGATGATGTTGCCCCATACAGTCTTTGAATGGGATGGTGCGAAGCCTCCTGGAACTCAGAGGAGACTAGTTGTCACTCTGACTACAGTAAAAACGACTGGTTACTGGGTGCACAAGCGCCCGGTGAGTGGTGTGAGATCACATAATAATAATTGAATAACAAAGAATAACTACAAATGTGTTTATAGTGGTAGGAAGAGGGATTTTAAAAATTTCAATTGTTATTAAAAAGCAAAAAAATAGACTAATGAAATAAAAAAATAGTAAATTAATAAAAGAAAAGACGGCAAGCAACCAAAGGGTGAATGGAGGTTTCACAAAAAAGAGCACTAAGCTGGATTTCAACTGGAATTACCGAAACTGATGAAAAGGATGTTTATCCCTTGTTGGTTTAGCTTGCAATACAACTTAGGTGACAAATCAGGGTCATTAAGCCAACCAAATAATAGCTTTATCGAGTCGAACTAGAATAAAGCATGACGAAAAGTAACAACTAAAAAAAGAAGTAAACATCACTCGGGGCGGTCCGCTCAAATGTCACTCCTATAATCATCCTATGTTGAATGGTTCACGTTATGCTAAATTGACCAAACTATTCTGAAATAAATTGGGAAAATCTATAGAAAACATTAATAATAATTATGATAGGGGCAACAGCCCCTATCATACTCTTTGTGCGCTTAGATTATTGAAGGTGTGCGGCAAGTCAAGGAGTGCTATTGTTTACTACATGTCAAATTAAGAAAAGCCTAGATAAAACCTTATGAAACTAGATTTTTCTTCAGATTAAAGCCTTTCGAAATTGTAAAACGCCTGTTCGAATCCCATTTGTTCCTTTTGGGTTCACATTAATACTCTTGGGAAAGGTAGGAATCCCCAGTTTCCCTTTGGATTAAATAGTGCACATTGCGTTGACAATGAACGTTTAACAAAAAATGATTGTTCTTGGCATAACCTAATAAGTTTGATAAGCTGTAAAAACAAGCACAAGTCATACAGATTTTTGACTCTACTTGATTATTTTTAAAATACTATATCTTATAATAGAAGGTTATAAAAATGACATGGGGGCTACACCGAGGGAAAAGTGAACCTGGGTGAGACAGACCACTGACACAACAACAACAAAAAAATTTGGGGTCCAGGACAACACGACGAGGCCGAGTGGAAAAAGACTGGAGACAAGTAAGCCTGGTGGTGGAAAATGGAAAAGAAAAAAAGAAAATATACAACAAGGAAAGGAAAAAAGAGAGAACAGAGTCCAACAAGTAAATTTGAAAAAAAAGAAAGGCATTTGGTTTAAGTATTAGGACTGAACAAATAGATGAAGAAAAAACAACAACAACAGCGACTCAACGCAGAGAGAGAAAAAAAAAAGAAAAACGAAGAAACAACAAACAACAAAGGACTTAATTATTGTTTTTATGAACTTTGTAACAATATTTTG
>JAYKTE010397250.1:0-10655 GCA_036873565.1 Xipholeptos notoides
TTTAAAGCTTATAGAAAAAAACAAAACATTTTGTTAAACACTTTTTATGCTCTGCAAGAAATCCTTTTCTAACTTGTATATGTATTGTTCATGACTATAAAAGTTTTGTTGATTCTATTTTTTTTTTTTTAGAACTGTGGTGGTGTCAGTCTGACTTTTGATTAATAATTGCCATCAAACTTTACTTCAACTTAAAATGGTCTCTTAACCGTATTAGTTTGGATTTTGTTTTTACAGTATATCAGTCTTTTCAGTCATTTAATGCTGTGAAGAGTCATTTGTTTTTAACGTTTTGAATAACACAAATTGTACTATTTAATCTATAACTGGAGGAAATAAGAGAACTCGCACCTTTTCCAATGGTATTAGCCTAAATGCAACCACTTGATTTGAAATTGTGTATTAGAATTCCAAAGTTCAAGCATTTATACATTGCACCATGGGCTTCTCCTTTATTCAGATATGATTTTAAATGATTTAGTATCACATGGTATGAGCATAAACTGATCATCACTGGCTGATGAAGTTGGTGAACACCTTCTGACTATCAGCTTTGAAAATTAACTACTTTCTCAAAATAGTTTAATGGCCGCTTTGTTCACAAATAGTAAACAAAAAAGGGGACCAAAACAAATTCGACTCAGCCTTTGTAGCTAATCCTTTTATACCTTTTTACAAAAAGAAAAATCATTTTCCTAATTAACAGAAAAAATATTATTTTCCCAATTTTCTTTCCCATTTACAATATTAATATTTTGATAGCAAGGTAAAAAGAATGTTATCGCAAGGATTTAAAAGCATGCCAGGTTTGACAGCCAGACTAATAAGGATCTTGAGAAGGAAAAGTATTATATCTCAATAAAATGGAAAAAAAAATTACCATACAAAAGTAATATTTTTACGTTTTAAATTTAATTTGTTTTGTACCTTATTTTATTTGTGTTAGCAAATAACATGAGTTATTTGTTTAATGTATTTGCAGGAATATCAAACTTTACAATCATTGAATAACAAAAACAACAATTTTCAATAAACATCTTTATTTTGTAAACCAGTTGTCTAAAAAACAGAAGTTGCTCTATTTATTTCTTAGCTGATGGAGTGAATATTATAGAATAGTACTTTTCCCACAGATATTAGCCTAAAACGAATGCAACAGCTTGACTAGGAGTTCAAATCCTTAGCCACTGCGCCAAAGACAAATTACCTTTGATGAATTGAATGTATTTTTTTTAATTGTTTGATAAAATCATAACTTTTTCTTCTGATCATAACTTCTTTCTTTTGATCACTTGATCAAAAATTAAAGAGCATTATGAATTTGAAAACAAACTGTGTTATCACAGTCTATTTGCTTTTTTCTACTTTAAAGATTAAAAGGAATCCAAGGATTGAAAACCTCATCTGGTAAATGTCAAACAGGAGTTGTACGGACGAATTGTGTTGATTGCCTTGATCGAACAAACACAGCTCAATTTGCTGTTGGAAAATGCGCCCTTGGT
This sequence comes from Xipholeptos notoides, assembly GCA_036873565.1. Classification (NCBI taxonomy): domain Eukaryota; kingdom Metazoa; phylum Mollusca; class Cephalopoda; family Idiosepiidae; genus Xipholeptos; species Xipholeptos notoides. The sequence goes on from JAYKTE010397250.1 coordinate 1,503, forward strand.
TATCAGGTAATATATTATGTTTATCTATATATACAGAATAGCAAGTAGTTAATGATAATCTAGATATCAATCTGTTTGTCCAACGTCTGTCCAGTGTCACAAAAAAATATTATCGTCTATACAGTAATTAGAGAGAAATGAATTACTCCCCCTTATAGTTGCTCTTTATCATTAAAACAATTTCTCAAAACGAAACAAAAAACATGTCCTATCTATGTTTTCAGTTTTATATTGTCTACTTTATTTTATAATTTGTAAAAAAAGGTAATAAATATACTGTAAGAATTTTTAAAATTATAGATTCTTTTTAAAATTTAAAAAAATGTGCCAGTGAATTGGCATCTGTTCCTTTATAATTTTTATTAAAAAAATTATCCAGAAACAAAACAAAACTGTGTTGAAATTCCATTGAAAAAAATCTAAATTTTTAAAATCAATTCTTTTTAACTTTAAAAGGTTAAAAAAGAATTTGCTAAAAAATTATTTTAAATCCGTTGTTATTTGTTTTATTCTATTTTTTATTAATTTTATTTTTTGTTTAATTAAAAAAAAACAATTCTATTATTTGTCTATCGAAAAAAAATTAGTTTTGTTAAAAATGTAATTATTTCTTTGCTTATTTTTATATTTAAAAATTCAATTTATATTTAATTAACATAAATTGAATTGAAATGTGTCAATCATTATTATTTAAAAACTTTCTCATAGATTTTGAAAAGAAGTCAGTAAATATTTTGTGTAAATTTATTTTCAATGAGATTTTTTTCAATGTGTTGTGTGTTTAGTTATCTAGTAGTCGACGATGGCTGCTCTCTCAGATGCTATACAATGCTCAAATAATTTTGTGCCTTTTCAGTTTTTTACTTTCTGATCATCAAAAAAATGTTTATTTTTCAGAAATGATTCAATTCATTTTAGTGAGTGTTCAACTAATTTATTGTTAAGAGATTTTGTTTCAGTGTTAAACAATGGTAAAAGACTAGACATCCTTATTTTAAAACTTATTTATAAAAATTATTTATCGAAGTGTATATTTGCAACTGGAAATGAGTTGATATAATTTTATATACCTCTTTAACGTTTCATTTTTTGTGAATGTCTGTGGTTAGAAATTAAATTCTTAAAAATTCTTTCATTACTATTAAATAGTTATTGTATTATTTGTGTTTTTCATTTAGTTGAATCAACAATCGTTTACAAAGTTTTCCACTGCTATATTAAAACTAAAGACTACTGTTATTTTTTTAAAAAGATACTTACATTTTTTATCATTTGATATCTGTTTTCAATTCAATTTTAAATTGTTTTAGAGAAATTAAATTGTTTCCTTTTCTATTTAAAAAAAAAGTTTAACTGTTAATTATTTGACTTTTATAGTATAATAGATATAACATTCAGATTCCTCATTATTATTGTATATGCATCAGAAGAAAATTGAAAGGCAAAACAGTGGAATGTTGTGCATATAAGAATAATAAAGATTAGAATAATATTTAAATATTCTAAATAGTAAAATCGTTGATTTTTTTGTTTAACTGATATTTAAAAAAAAATCTTTCCAACCATTTTTTTTAGTTATATGCAATGGGAATTATATCCAATCCAAACCTAGAATATGATACTGATTGTGTGAGGTAAGTAAATATTTTTTAAATGTATACTTTTTACTTTTGAAATAGTTGAATATCTATGGGATGAGTCTCCATTGTGCTGAGGTTTAATGCTTGTACTTAAGAATTATAATATGCAGATTAAAATCCAAATAACCCTTGCTGCATCCACTACAATGTATTCAAAAAGTCATTATGTGCGTATAATTTTAAAGCAATGACCAGATTCTGCGTCTGGAAACTCTTAGAAGTGATTCTTTTACTGAAGTACATTCAAATAATGCACTAAAATGTGTGCAGTATGAGTGTTGCACCATCTTATTGAAAATAAACCAGTTGATTGTTCTTCTTTATTTAATTAATCAACAAACAAAAAGGATTTCATGGCAGAAAGAGGTGACTTTCTGAATGCACTATAATTAAAAAATATGAGATATGTAACATTGGATGAGATCGGCCATGGTTAGATTTAAATAACATTTTATGATTCAAAATTATCATAACTATCAACAGATTCTTGCTATCAACTATCAACAGATTATAAGTTATTCAAATTTAGAATGACAAGAATCTGTTGATAATTATGATAATTATCAACAATTTATTTTATTCACACTATTTTCTTTTGTTGCTTCAGTTTGACCTTAAATGTTTTGTTTCTCACAAGAGAGAAAAGATTTGGAGTTAGTTATTATAGCAAGTAATGAACTTGCTTTTGGAAATGCAGCTAATGCAAGATCTTGTTTGCTTCCCTAACCTTAAATTTAGAATATAAAAAAAGAAAATTCTAAAAAGGCTAATGTCATCCTACAAGTTCCACTGTTCCTCTGTGAATTTTATTTTTATAACACCCAAGACAATATCTGAGATCAGCTTGTAAGGCTAACAAAAACAAGGGGAGGTATCTTAGAAAAAGAATAATTTATGTTAGACTTTATTCAAAACTAGCTGCCCTGACCCGACATTGCCCGGGTATCTATAGGCAATGTCTGATTATAAAGTGCTCTTCTAGCCTTTCTTGCAAAATCTAGTTCACTACGTGGATAATATGAAAAACTGGGTTTCATTATATTAGTAGTTATATAGATAGTATTAGTACAAATGGTCTACATGTAAAATTTTACCAAAATGTTTAAATTAAAATCAAATAAGAGGCTACTACTGCAGTCTAAGACAATAAGAGAGGAAAAGAGAGAGAGGGGAGATAAAGAAAAAGAGAGATAAAAGAAACGGCAATAATAAAAGCATGATTAAAAGAATCGCCACCTCTGCCAATAGGTTATGTAAAAAAGAACTTTTTCGAAATTCATAAAGAAAAGGAAATCAGGAGAGAAATCCAGTGGACATTAAGTCAGTGCCCAATTTCCAATAAAGATATAATATAAAAAATTTTTTTTAGACAAACATTATTTTTGTCTAATTCGTACAAAAATATGGTCATACAGTGGGTGATCAGACCCATCTTGTTTTTGTGATCCTCTCCTCTCCTCCTGATTTTGCCTTGCTCTTTCAGCTCCCCTCATGCGTGCTGTGCATGCATAATGTGACTGAAGCACTTGATCATGGCCAAATGCACAATGGTGCAGTGCTGCTATGTCCTATCAAGACTGTATAAGTTGTTTTTTTCAGAATGCTTGAGGAATTATATGAAGACCAAGGTAACACACTAGCTCTACAATATGGAGGTTCTCAGTTGGTCCACAGAATCAAAGGCTATCGCAAAGTTGCTACTTGGACACATAATTCTCGTGACCTGGTTCAAACAATATCAAGATATTACAGCAATGCCTTTTCTGGTAATGTCTGAATATGTTTCATTTTTTGTGTACAATATTCTATCATTTAGTTATGAAATTATCAACTTTTGTAAAAAAATACATTGAAACATATGTAAGAAATTGATTAATTTTGGGGACGTGAGGTAGCAGGACCCATAACTTGGTAGATGTAGTGCTATTTTTTTAGGGTACCAAATATAAAGAGGAAGTAAGTTCAAATATAAATATGTATTTGTATAAATGAAAAAATAATCCAAATTGCAAGTACTGTTCACTGAAATAAATAAATAGGTTTTTAATGTATTTTAATAATAACTTAAAGTATGGAATCTAAGAAAAATATCTGAATGAGAAATAATTATTCTACTTGAGTTATTGTATCTCCAGTGCCATGGTTCAGGTTGCTGAAATCTGTTTACCTTAGGAATCCGGTATTGTTTCTGGACAAATCAAGACTACTGTTTGAGACTAAATACTTGAAATTTATTATATATGTTACTTGGACCTGGGGAAAGCTTTTTCATGGGCTTTGAGCCTGAAAAATATTTGCTAAGTGGTCAAAATTGGGGTAAAGGTTTACGGATTTTACCTCTGCTAACAATTGAAATTTGACATTTAGGGTATTCAGACAGGGCAAGAAATTTTAGATATAGGTTACTTGGACCTTTGGAAAACTCTTTAATTGGCTTTGAGCCAGAAAAAATAAATGCCAAGGAGTCAAATTTGAAACTGTTTAATCCCACATCCAGGTAACGTAGGGTGCATCTGATTTATAGATTTAATAAAACTTTTTAAGTTATGTAACTGTTAATCCAACACCCAGGCAATGCTGGGTTAATCTGCAAGTATATAATAAAAGTATCAACATATTTCTATTTTCGTTTGAAACTTGTCTGCAGAGAGGATAGATTCATACTGTCTTTTTATTTTACATAATAACTTAAAACTTAACTACTCTGTGCTGAGAAGTCTTTTTTTATGATTCTTGTTAGCTCACCAAGGAGATATTGAGGGTTTTATTATGCCTTCTTTCAACATCCTAGCAGTTTCCTCTCTTATAAATTGGTTGTCGGCAACAGTCTAGTGAAGAGATTTGGTGGCAATAGGAGTTGTACATGTAGAAAGGTGAGAAAAGTGGAGAGGTATGTTTATAGTTGGAAAAAAATCATTCTTGTCAATAGTCCCAATAATGAGTTCATCCCCAGGACCATCAAATTTTAGAGTCACTCTTTTATACTTTTTTATATCAATAAAGAGATCCTCAATTATTTCCACTGTCATGCCAGGATGGTTCTTATTTTTTAGTATAATGTTCACAATAGTTTCACCAATAATTTTGCTGTGTTGATTAGGGTTTGCCAGAGCTATGGTCCTTTATTTAGGTACAATGAAGAGTTTGCCTTTCAGCAGTATTTTTGTTGATAAACGTTCCTGTGCTACCAGAATCCACTATTGCATTCACAATATGTTCATTTACTTTACATTTAGTGAACGTTATATCTTTAGTTCCTAGTCAGGCAAGATTAGGTGGGGTTGAGTCAGGGTTGTAGCAGCAGTAGAAAAAGAAGATATTCACACTTTAGCCTTTTTTTTTTGCATTTCCTACATTCAGCATTACGTGCCAGACATAGTGATCGTGGATGTCATGAGTTTCCACAGAAGAAGCCAGTTTCTTTTGGATGGGTATTTTCCTTTATAGAGGCTAAGTGTGTGTCATCCGACGGAATTACAGTAGCGTCTACGTTAAGGTTGTTTTTGTGGCTTATCGAATGTTCTCCACTTGTTCCAGTGATCTGGCCATTGCATAGGTCTCTTGTTATGTTAGAAGTATTTTTCAAGTAATCGTTGTCGAATTGAGGAGGAGGAGGAGATGATGCCACTAATAAATATATTGTTTCTTCAGCGGTTATGGCTTTGAATTTGCATAAAGGCATTGATAGTTTGTGCCAGTTGGTATTTGTTTGTTATTAATCAGTGACTATTGTATACCACATCCTCTAGGCAGCATTTAAAGCTTTAATAGGCAGCATTTAAAGCTTGTGATGCACTGTTATATTCTGTAGTAATACTTATTATTTAAAATATAGTGGCTGAAACAGAATTAATTAATGCGAAAAATTTTTAGGGCATATTTTAAATTTCGCCATTATTAGTAGTGCATAGGTAGTTTTATAAAGTGAGTTTCCAATGTCTGTATACCTTTTCCGAATTCAGAGCAGTATGTTCCACATTGAACCTGTCAGGGCATAGTAGTCAGTCCATTTTTTTTCTAAGTAAATAAAATTGTGATAAATAGCAAAGATGAATGAAAGAAGAAGATAACAGAGTAATATTTGATAAAAGGAATACACATACTGATTTGTTGTCAATGAGTTAACGAATCGCGGAATGCCAACTTTTAACCAAGGGAGATAATTCATAAAAATAATTCAAATTATAGCATGTATGTATGAAGATCAAGGAACAAAAGGAGTAAAAGTGACTATGAGCATAGATGAATTAAAGATTATGTAACAAAAATTTTATCTGGGTTGTCTCTTGGTTGGGGAAAACAAACCACGAAAAGATAACATTAAAATCTTTCACTTTAATTGTACAGACGCTGAAAAGCAACAGTCAATCAATTTGTTTCTTGGGATATTCACTCCAAGCGATGCTTGTCCAAATTTATGGGAATTGCCCACTGATTATTATCTTCACAATCTTGATGCAGCTGGCAAATATCCACTTATAAGAAAAAGGTGAGATTTTGTACTGAACATATATTATTTTAACATCACTAAATACTTTTAAATGCAAATCCAATGTGATTTAAATCATAAACAAATTGCTAAGAGTAGTAATGAAGCTGATTGTTTGCTCAATAAAATTGTAACATACAAAAATATGAATACACGACAGAAATTATTATAGGGGACAGATGAAATTTTAATTTTTTTTTTTTAACTACACTATTGAAAAATAAAAATCTTATTCTATTTTCATCAAAGTTCATGATAGTATTATTTACTCTCAAACAGGATGGTGACAATAAAAGTGAAAATGCATATGTGCAAACAAATTTTCTCTATCAAACTCCTCTGACAATTCTTTGTCTACAGTCTTGGAATTAGAAAACGAAAGAATTGACCTTTCTTTATATGTTAGAAGTACCACACTGGCGTCACAATTTCTTTCTTGATCTCACCCAGGTATTTCCATTTAGATGTGAGTGTATCATTGGGGTCTATGAACTGCCAAAAATTGCTGTATTTAATATTTTCTTTTAATTAATGATTTTTAAAATTCATTTAATAAATATTTTCATGTTCAATATAATTTCAAATATATCTAAATAATTTGATTTATAATTATTCAAAATGAGTACAAAAGGATCATCAAAGCAACATCCGCCCAAGCAACACCGGGAAAATCTGCTAGTAATTAACTAAAAGTGTATTTATACTAATAATGAATGATTAAAGATGTAAATAACAAATAACTTTTATATTTTAATCTCAAAGTAGAAACTATTATTTTGTATTATAATGATCTATTTTGATTCTTACCAGCTACTGCCAATGGTGGGAGTCAAGTGTTCCATTTTACCTGCCAAGGTCTTTAGAAGAAGGTAAGCTAATTGAATTATGAATTTGATAAAGTATTCAAACTTTTACTCTCATCTTCATTGATTTGAAAGAAAATGTGTGGCCAAATTATATTAATGGTAACAGTTTCATTCTTCCGTTTTACTGATTTGGACTTTGTTCATTAAAAATATTGAGAGAGAAAAAACTCTTTGGAAAAGTGCTTTCATTGAATCAACCTTCATCTATTTCTCATTCCTATTCAATTTAAAAATAATAGCATAAAAGCGATCAAGGAAAGCGATCACTTTCTAAAATATTATAACCGTATGGGCCGCACAAGGACCCAGACAGTCACAAGAAAGTTCAGATCGACCAATCAAGCCCCGTGGTATGACTCGAAAGGGTTATCTGTATCTAGGATATAGTTCAGATGTGATTTTGATCGACCAATCGATCAGTTTTGGCCAATTTCGTTGTATGATCATCTAGTCAACCCCAAGTTGTGATTCTCTAATTGAGTGCGGGAATGAGTAAGTGGTTGGTCACTTGTTGTTGTCTCCACTGAGGTTGATATGTCACAAAGTCGAGCAGCTCCCTGAAAGAAATTCTGTCCATCTATCTCATTAATCTTCTTGGCTGGACTTCGCGAACAAAGATTCTATGAAGGGGGTTGTCCACGTGGGTCACACGCACGCCTGTGGCTGACGAGCCCGATACGGGACAAGCAGGCTCGGCCACAACGGCTGCAGGGAAAAGTTACTTCATTTACCTCCGCTGAAGCCTCCCTCCCGGGTCTTCCTGTTGTGGCGCTTCTCCTGCATTCTGAACAACAGTCATTCTCATTTCTGATTTTTGTGTGTGTGTGTATCTGTGTGTGTTTATTTGTTTGTAATTGTTATTGTGTTTCATGTGTGTTTGTTTTTCTTTATGTATGCGTTCAATGTCCTCCTGATTGCTCTTAACCTTCTCTTTCACTCTGATCTATCCCACCTCTCACTTTCCCCTCTCTCTCTCTAACTTTCCCCCCTCTCTCTCTCTCTCTCTCTCTCTCTCTCTCTCTTTCCCTCTCTCTCTCTCTCCCTCCCTCTCGCCTGATCCCTCCCTTCCTCCCCCCACCACTACAACCCAATCTGCCGCTAAAGGCTTTCAAAGAAAGCAACAGCATCAATCCCGACATACAAGAATTGACCCAAAATTCTTTAAAAAATTACAATCAATTCCGTTTTTGATAATCAATAAATCTCATTAAACAAAATAATAATAATAATGATAATAATAATAATAATAATCCATAAAATTTGGTTTCTTGGAACTCAAAAGCAAAAGCAGCCACGTGATCATCTCTTCGCTAAAGGATCCCACGTGACCAAATTCGCGCCAATTTTTTTTTTTTTCTTTTTTTTTTCCTGTTTTAATTGCGTTTTTCTGGGTGTTTTTTTGGCTGAATTTGTTTTTTTTTTTTTTGTTTTTTTTTTGTTATTGTTTCTTGGGGGTGTTTAGGGGTTTTTCAGGGGGTCATGTTTTTCTTTCTTTTTCTTTTTTCCACTTACCTTTTTCTTTATTTTTCTGTTTATTTCTCGTTTGTTTCTTTTTCTTTTTGTTTTCTTCTTCCCTATTTAGTTCTTTTTTTTCTCTTTTTCTTTTTCTTTTCTTTCTTTTTCTTTCTCTTCTCTTTTTTCTTTCCTTTCTTTTCTTTCTTTCTTTTTCTTTCTCTTCTCTTTTTTCTTTCCTTTCTTGTCTTTCTTTCTTTTTCTTTTTTTCCTTTCTTTACTTTCCTTTCTTTCTTTTTCTTTTTTCCCTTTTGTCTTTTTCTTTCTTTTTTTCTCTGTCGCTCTTTCTTTCTTTCCTTTCTTCTTCTTTTTTTAATTTAATTCTCTAAACCCAATTAAAAGATATCTTCTTCTTCAAAGCCAGCGATAAAAATCAATAAAATCTTTTTTTTCTTCGATTTCAACAAAAATTGGATTTTGTTTTTGTTTTTTGTCGACGACTATCTTCCGATTAACTTCTTGTAGATTCGTCAAGATGGCTACTAAATCCCGGTTTGGTTATTTGATCAGTCAGCCATGAATATAATATGCTGTACAGCGAGGTTGGAGCAGTGGGAAGAGCTTGGTCTTTGGATACGTAGTACACGAGTTCAAAACCCAGTGAAAACCATCACTTTCACTTTCAGCTGTCTCGGGCAGATGAGGC
>JAYKTE010397361.1:0-10655 GCA_036873565.1 Xipholeptos notoides
AGAAAGGACGATGGAGTGAGCAAGAAAAAGGAGACATATAGAAATGTTATGTCCCTTTGTGTGACTGTGCGTGTGTGTGTGTGTGTGTGTGTGTGTGTGTGCGTATCTGTGTCTCTGTGTATCTCTGTGTATGTTTCCATGTGTGTCTCTGTGGGTCTATATCTCAGCAATTGTGTGTCTGTCTGTCCATATGAGTGTGATTTGTACTTGGGCTCATTGAATTGGCACGTATGACGCCATTGAATATTATATTTGGTCAGTGTTCTTTTGTTGACTGATATCTTGTTTATAAAACATCACGTGATATTCGAAGACAAAATTTCAAAACGTAAACATGTCTATTGATTCTAAACTAATTATTTTTGTGCATCAATATCCGTTCTGGGTAGCGAAGCTGGAGCAGCGGGGAAACGCTTGGACTCTGGTATCGTATTATACGAGTCCTAATCCCAGTCAAAACCATTAGATTTACTTTCAGCTGTCTCGAGCAGATAAGGCTCGTTACCTCGGAGGTTTAACTCATCTAGGTGTGTGAGTAACACTGATTCCAAAAACCCTGGCAAATTTAGCTCGTCGACTGAATGAGAATAACTCATCTAGATGAGGGACAACGCTGATTCCCAAAAAAGGATTAAAGCTGTCCTTGTACCTAACTTAATTTGGTTCTCAACTAAGTATCTATATATTAATCTGCTAGTCTGGTGTCACAAAAACCCCATCAACTTATACAATAATTAGAGAGAAATGAAATAACTCCATTTACAGGTGGTTTTTATCTTCTATAAAATTTAAACCTTTATCTTTCTGGCAAGACTAAAAGTAGTTAAGAAATAATGGATTTTAATAGATTTTACGTGATTAAAAAAAGACAACAACAATTCAGTCAAATGGCAGACGCTATAATTTTTCTAAATAATATCTACATTTCTTGTAATAATATCTACAGCAGGTAAAGTTTTTTTTAATTAGCATGATCTGAAATATATTACACCGATTTTTCTATTAAAGGACAACCTCATTCTAATTGTTTGCTTATGAGATTAGAAAGTTCTTGCTGATGTGTGTTTTAAACATTTTCAACTACCGTGGAATTTCAAAGTGTTCTAGCTAGTATATCTGTTTAAGAATATTTCTTGGAATGCAATAACAATAGCAAAAACGTTAATCATAAAGATCTAGAAACAATAATTAATGACAATCCTATTGAAAATGTCTGACACTTTCAATATTCCACTATTAATTTTTCGAAATCCTTGAGATGATGTATGATTTATAAAAGTATTAATCAGGCTATTTTCTTGATCCATATTATTTTCTTTTTCAATTCGGAATCCTTGAGATGAGGTATGATGATTTATAAAAGTATTAATCGGACTATTTCCCTCATCCATATTATTTTCTTTCTCACTTTGGAATCCTTGAGAAGTATTATTCAGGATATTTTCCTAATCCATATTATTTTTTTTCTCACTTTGAGATGAGATATGAGGAATTCTAAAAGTATTATTGGAACTATTTTCCTCGTCCATATTATTTTCTTTCTCACAAAGTTTCAACCAAATCACTCTTCGGCCTTCCTCTGGTTTTATTTTTCTTCTGTTAGAATTTTTTTTGTTTTTGTCGTCAAGCGTTCCTTTTCAGTAAGCTCCTCACGTGTTTAAATGTGTGTTTATCTTCATCTCAATTTAAGTAAGTTTGTGTTATTCTAGTAGATTTTCACGTGTTTTTTTAAAAATGTGTTTATGTTTTTCTCGTATATTCTGTGTAAATATAATTCTATTTAATGCGTTCTAATATTATGATACGGTCTATTCTACTCTTGATGAATTCTAAAGCACAAAAGGTCACTCATTTTAATGTTAGACCTCCAGTATTCGCTGTTCTTCAAATTTTACAAAATAACATTTAAAAATAGGTGGCATTACATTGGGAACGATAAAGCAGATCCCCAAAAAGAGCTTATCTTTATTCTGGAGCTACTTGCAATACGTTTATAACCCTTACTCTCCAATTGTTATGTAAAAACTAATTTCAACTTGTCTTTGTAGCAGTGGCGTAGCAACTATTTTTGTCGCTAAGATCGTAAGATTGGTTGCCCCTCGCCCCTCTGGCCGTTGTTTGCCTTCAAAATTTCACAAAGCCTTCAACATATTTTCTTTCATGGAACTACAATCAAAGATTTAATTTTAGAATCGTTCTATTAGTCCTAGACTTTATTCTTATTACAGGACTCATATACATATACAGTAGTCGTCGTCAAAGAAGACCAACAATTTTTCAAAGCAAAAAAACAAAAAACAAAACGTAAAAATAAAATTGTAAAAAATCTGTTAAATTAAATTAACTGGATTTTTTATTCTTATTTTTTTTTTCCGATTTTTACTACTTTAAAATGCTGCTTCTCTGGAAGGTGCCACCCGGGGCGGACCGCAAATCCCACCCGCCCCGTTTGCTACGATATTGGCTCATAGTATTCAATTCAATTGAACCGATAACGGTGTCACTAACATCCACAAGACAGTTTCAGTGCTGTAAATTATAGTCACCCTTTCAATGCTTAATCTAATGGACGTAATAAATAATTCAAAACCGAGACCTCTTTTTGTGTCTGTTTTATCTTTCTGCCTTGATAACCTTACTTTTCGCTTCCTTTTTTTTTAAATACCACAGTAAAACTATTAATACTGAAAGAAAGAAAGAAAGAAAGGAAGAAACGAAGAAAGAATGAAAGAAAATAACTGATGATTGAGGATCACTTCGTCTAAAATTGCTAGCCATATTTCAAAACCACTCTTCCAAAAGTTACTATAGATAATAAATAATAGAATCTATTCTAAATTCGTAAAATGCACGGTAGGAGGCTGTAATTTCATTTTAAACAAGTATTCTAGAAATTACTTCTGCAGTCAAATATACTACGTATTAGGTAAGAGGTCGGCAACCCCCAGTTCGCTTACCACATTTTAAAAGCTTTTGTTTTAGTAATGAAAAAAATCATTAATAATGAAATCTGTACTTTTTTTTAGTGTAATACATAGAAGCAAAAAAGTTGTGAAAAATTAGAACTCGCAGATGAAATAAAACTCCGAAATACAAATTTTAAAGGAAGAAAAGTAAAATTTTATCTAAGGCGATTTTCACAGCTGATTTTGGATTGTGATAAAGTTCGTAGTTTTCTTTTTCGTGCTTGTAGTAAAAGTTGTAATTGACGCCTATTGTTCGTACCCTCTCTTTCTTTTCCACCGCTAGCAATGGTTTTTGATTTTGAATGTCAGTCAATCGGTAAGCAGCAGCCAGGAACTAATATTTGACAGACCGGTTGTCTTGTCGTACTGCTAACCGGTCTAGTTCACTCGACATTTAATGACGGAGACCGTCGCCTCCCCTCCATCATTTTACACTAGTCAATCATCAAATGGTTCTTTTAATGTTTGATATAAAATGTTATTTATCTTTAAACAAAGGTGAAATAATCTTTTTAAAACTTGGTCTGTATAAAAAATAGGTCATGTTGTCACCAGAAAAACAAAACAAAACATGTAATAATGCGCATCACATGGCATTGGACAGCAGGCGGCTTCTTTTTGCTCCACCAGGAGTTTAACTGGTAAGGAGGTATATAATATTTCAAAATAGAGATAAATGTTAATATTAGTAATGAGGTCGGCATACAGACTCAGCCATTGAGTCCACGCGAGTTCATTGGCGAGTTTCCTGGGAATATGAAATTCACAAGCGGCCCCCAGCCACATGTATATCCCAATTAAGGGAAGACCTCAGTTTTACTTAAGAGTTTTCCTTCTCCTGGATGACTGTCTTACCAAGGATGCATCTAATCAGTGGTTTAACCGCGCCCCAGACGCTAACTTGGGTATTTCCACGTCTTGGCGCAAGATATGGTACCTGGTGTTCATAAATGGTAACCCATCTCAGAACTGACCAGACTCGATATTGCTTAAATACGGTGATCTGACGGGAACCGGAGTTTCCAATGTGACTAAAAAATATAAATAAAATCTGTCAGTGATTAGTTTTTAGGTACTTACAATCTTTCTCTCGCTGCTACAGGGTCTGGTCATTAATTTGGGTGTGTTCGCTGATGGTGATGTTGGTCGGACGAATACCATTGGGAAAGGTATAAATATCCACATTCACTCCAGCTATGGATTAAATAGTGCTTATTGTGTTATTCAAAAACTTCGCGTGGGCAAAAAAAAAGTTGATCAAAAATGATTGTTCTCAGCACTAAATGAACTAAAATGGTTGATATGCCGAAAGGCTAACAGTGAAAAGTTTTAGTTGCAATATTTTTTTGTTTAGTTTTTTTTTTTGTGTTTGACCGAGACGGCCAAAGAAAAAAAAAAGAGGTGAACTACTTCTATACGATCAGATAAAGGCAAGAAACGTCCGGGTGATCATATATCGTAAAGAAGAAATTCCATTAAAAACCATCCATGCATTGTGCACTTGTCAAGTCCAATGACAGAAACCTATCCTTCCCCACCCTAGCCTCTTCTCTCTTTCTGTCTATCGCATTCACATCAATGAAAAAAACAAAACAATAAAAACAAAAGCAAACAAAAAAGATAATGCAGAATAACTACGTCTTTATTTTACCTTTGATTTCCCGAATGAATTCTCAGAGTGCTTCAATGCATTTGTTGTCAGACCGTAACTAGCTACAATATGGACCCGTCCAAACACTATATCAGTAGGTGAGATTATACTCTCCTCGGAAGGAGTATCATATTACTGACGTACTATCAGCAGGATTACTACTAATACGATTGGACAACTCCAGACTAAGCTTTTCTTAACTTACACTATCCTTGTCAATACATACCTATCTACCGATAAGCCGTGTTCGGTGTTTTCCTTTGTGGTACCAAACCTGGGTCCACATCAGTGGCGACGAGGACGAAATGTCACATCAGCATTCAGAAAACTTTTCCGGTAGATATCGCTAGAAGATACTGTGGGTATGCGATCCTAGAAGATACTGTGGGTATGCGACCCTACATTTCAGTCACAACCTACTATTAACGAACATTTTTTTAACACTGGCTATTTTAGATTAATCCTGCATGGTCTTTAGCGAGCAACCATCTACTATATGCAGCCAGTTTTTCATGGTAGTCGGAGTGGTTGCATACGATAGGACCCAATGTATTTATAATTGCATTTCAACTCAGCCCGACTTATTTATTCTAAAACTACCTGGTTATTGCTGAGATAGGTGACCATTTATGAACACCAGGCACCTATCTTGTTTCGGGACGTGGAAATACTCAGGTTAGTGTCTTGGGGTGCGGTTAAACTACTGGGTAGATGGTAAACAGGCATCTAGGAGAAGGAAAACTAAAATCGAGGACTTCCCTTAATTGGAAAATACATGCAGCTGGGGACCGCTTGTGAATTTCATATTCCCTAAGAAACTCGCCATTGACCTCGTGTGGGTTCCATGGTTGAGCCAGCTCAAACTGCAAATGTTAGTATGCCGACCTCATTACCATTTTTTTACTATTTAGGCACCATCAATTTCAGACTCGAGTTATTTGGCCCAAACCCCAGCGTTGTCCCGATACATCAAACGGATTCTACAGCAGCCCAGAAGAACTAGGTTTTAGGTTGTCCGCTAAATTGGATTTGTTTGTAATGACTAATTTATTCAATGCTGACCAGGATGCAGGTTGATTAATTAGAGATATCTATGAAGTAATTCTTGAGAGAACATTTGTAAAAACAGTTTCATTATAAACTAAAAATGTAATTTCTATAGATTTTTATCCAGTAGATTCTTTTAAAAGATTAATGATTATGTCGTATACAGGTTGGGCCAAAAGTTACAGTTATTGAACTTTTTTATATGCCTATTCATATAAAAAATGCTTTATAATTTTTTTGTTTTGCTTGCTGCTTGTAAAGCAGAACAGCTTTTAAATTTTGAGTTTAATCTGTCTCAGAACTTTTTTATTTACCATTGAATAATAATAAAAAAGTCCGAATGTAGATTCATTTTAAAATTTCAAATGTAGATTCAGTTTTAAATTTCAAGAACGCTAAAATGAAATAATCTTAGGCAAAAACTATTTAATCCCTTAACTGCTCGAAATCCCTTCCTCTGCAAACATTGCAACATTCTTCACGCCGGTCTAAAACACTCTGATACACAGCATGTTCATACTTCCAATACTTCTTTGACATCTATTTCCTTAGCTCTATTTGCCTTTACTAAAATAGATTATTTAAATAAACTCAAAATTTAAAAGCTGTGAATCAGATCTTTCAAAGTTACTTACAGAATAAACAATCACTTCCACATTAATTTCATAGATTTATTTGATAATAAACAAAAAATTTTCAAACAATTTTTTTCAAAAATTTAAAATTTAAATTTTGCATTTAAAATGTTATTGTTTGAAAAACTTAAATTTCGTACTTTTTTTCGTAAGTTTTTTAATTTGATTTATTTTAGAGGAGAGAAAAATAATAAAAGCGAAACCCTTTTGTTTCATGTTTTTTAAATTTATTCATTTTTTGTTTATTTATTTTCCTTTTAAGAATGGTGTATTGTACTGTTTGTTTACTTATGAAAATGAAACAACACTTGACCGTGTTGAAGAGTGCAAGTGAAAAGTAAACCTTTGAGTCATGCAAGAGTTGTGTTACTTGATTGGACGGCTTAGTAAACAACCACCCAGTTTTCTCTCGTCAAATTTCTAGATGGTTTGGCCCAAAACGTCGACTTTTCGTGAGACAAGAACAGCAGCAGCAGCAGCAGCAGCAGCAGCAGATGACATGAGGTCAATATAGTTGGCTCATTTCAAGCAATAATACATCGATAAATGTCAATATTTTGTTATTTTTTTTTAGAAACTTCATTCTCAATTTTGTCATTTCTATAAAGGATGGACAGCCCCCTTTCTCGGGTCGGATACTTCTTGATATCAATGCACTAGTTATCAGAAGGTTGTTGCAACGAAGCCAGAAACATACCTCTACTAAAATTGATATGTTTGTCTATTAAAAACACAAATAATAATATATATGTATATATATATACACATATATGCTTATATTTACATATATATGCATATATGCAAACATATATATATATATATATATATATATATATATTCTGCCTAAATATACGAAAAATATATATATTCATATAAATATATTAATCTGTAAAAAAAAACTTGCCTATATTTATATTTAGTGCTCAATATCAGTGACAGGTACGCCTATAACACGTCTTCGTCTAGTCAGGATTGAACCACCGAACTATTATCAGTCCAATGTTCTAACCACTGTCAACCCGTCACAGGCTCGGTCTTTCTACACAAGTGCCCAGCTCGTCTTGAGTAAGGGGTGTTTATGTATATATGCATATGTATATATATGTGTATATATATGTATATGTAGTAAATTTTCAACTACCATGAAATTTCCACAGGTTCTACTAGTAGCATTACTCTGGCAACTCCTGCGACTTCGTCGGCCTTGAACTTATTAACCCTTACTGTTCCTTTGGACAAGTCAGTGGGTGGAGAAGGGGGTGTAAACTGTGTGAGCGACAGCATGCTTTCCATTCTACGCAGCCCAGGCAAAAAAACAAACTACCCACAATAGGATGATTGTTACTCCTGATCAGTCATGCCTGTCAGGGGCCTTCTAGATTAGATAGATATGGATGTATATATATGTTTGCATAGACAGACGGATATACAAGGGTTGGAAAAAATAATAGAAACACCTTCTAAAATCTAGTTGACCTGCCATTTTAATTCTTTTTACTATTATAATCTGAAATGAAATATAAATTTTACCAATTCATTGAGGTAAAAAATTAACATGAATAAAAAAAACAACACATTTTGATATATTTTTTCAATTATCATAAGTGTCTTAAATTTGATGCAAAATTCAGAAGTGTTTCCATTATTTTGTCCAAGAGAAAATATGAAAACCACAGATAATGGCAGAGTTAATTTAGAAAAAATTATAATAAGCCAATTAAAGTCTTCTAAATGAGATTGATTAGAAATAAATGTATTTTTTTCTCAAGTCACTTAATGATTAATATTTACTAATGACTTTTCCCCGTCTTTAAAGAAAATGATTGACCTAACACTTATCAATAAGAAATGATTTGAAAAAATAAATGTAGTAAATAAACCTATTGAAATAGGAAATTGCTTTCCAATATAATTGATTGCAGCCATGGAGAACTTTTTTTATTTTTATTTTGGAACAATAAGACTTAATAACCAAAAAAACTAATCTTATTACTACGGAGTCGGAGGGAAGTCCACTTAGGGTAGTGGATAGGCAGTCGGATTTCAGAATCTTCGTACGCGAGTTCGAACTCCAGTCGTTCCATTTGCGTTCATATTAGGACTAATACCCTTGAAAAAGGTATGAATCCTTTTTCCCCTCCAGCTATAGGTTAAATAGTGCATATAGTGTTATTAAAAAACAAACTAGGTGTGGACAAAAAAAATAACGATTCCCCCAAATGATTGTTCTTGGCGTTAAATGACCTAAAGGGTTGATCTGCCGTAAAACACAAGCGTAAACGAAGTCGAATTATCAGTTTATTGATTAAGTTGGCATTCTTATTTCTAACTAGAAGTATTGCTTTGCTTTGCTCAGGCGCTTAAAAAAATTCAAAGAAATTATATCACTATTATTTTCAATGGAACTCTGTTCGTAAAAAAAGCTTTTAATACTTAAAAAAATTGTAGAAATATTTTCAATTTTAAAACAATTTTTTTACTTTTGATATTAACATTTGCCTGAAGACTTCTGTGAAATATTGGTTGTCGGCGTTTGTTGACACCCACGATATGGTAAATTATGAAAATTGTAAAAAGTATATCTCAATCGATGTTTTTCCGACTAAAAACCGATCAAAAGTTTTGACCCAAGTCTGAATTTCCTTTATGTCAAATTCCAAGATTGTAGACAAAGAATTTGCTCAGACCTAGAATGAGAGGAAGTAAATCATTTTGTGTATATGTATTTCACCATGAAGTAGCAGTTAGATCAAATCATACTTAATGTCTCGATATTTTCTCCTTACTTATTAAACAAACCATATACGTATATTCATATATTATATATATATGAGTGTTTATGTGTTTGTATTTGAGCCACTAGTTAATGGAAGCTTGATATGAAATTTGTGTACATGGTTACACATAACCCTGATACCTAATCTGGACTTGTGAATCCTAGCCAATTGCAGTTCAGTCCACTACTAAGTAAATAAATGCAGAACGAATACCATACAATGAAGTCATTTCAAAGAGGTCACACATTTACCAAAGTAATCAATTTAATAAAACCTTTGTATTTAAATCTTTAAAGACTCGTACAATCTTGGGGATTATCTAATGGTTAGAATTACATTTAAAATATAGGACGGATATTTATTTATGGATTTGGTAATAAAACAATTGGAATTTATTAAGTGAAACACGTCAATCAATAAATCAATAAATTTCAAAATAGACAACCGTGCATTAAACAGATTGTGAGAATTTGAACAGAATTCTTTCTTTCTTTCTTTCTTTTTTCCTTTCTTTCTGTTTCTGTGTTTCCCCTCTTTTCTTTCTGTCTTTCTTTCTTTCTTTCTTTCTTTCTTTTCTTCCTTCCTTCCTCCCTCCATTCCTTCTTTCCTTTCTTCCTTCCTTTCTTTATTTCTTTCTTTCTTTCTTTCTTTCTTTCCTTCCTTCATTCCTTCCTTCCTTCCTTCCTTCCTTCCTTCCTTCCTTCCTTCCTTCCTTCTTTTCTTCCTTCCTTCCCCCCTTCCTTCTTTCCTTTCTTCCTTCCTTCGTTCGTTCGTTCCTTTCTTTCTTTCTTTCCTTCCTTCCTTCCTTCCTTCCTTCCTTCCTTCTTTTCTTCCTTCCTTCCTTCCTTCCTTCCTTTCTTCCTTCCTTCCCTTCTTTCTTCCTTCCTTCCCTTCTTCCTTTCTTCCTTCCTTCCTTCCTTCCTTTCTTCCTTCCTTCCTCCCTTCCTTCATCCCTTCCTTCCTTCCTTCCTTCCTACCTTCCTTCCTTCCTTCCTTCCTTCTCCGGTGTCCTCGTTTCCATTTTATTTTATCAGAACTTGCACCCCCCCTGCCAGTCGCTCTCTTTCTCGAGCCCCCCCCACACCTCGCCTCTTGACGACCATTTTTGCCTTAACGTGGATCGATCATGTGTCGACTTCCATGACAGGCAATTTCGCAAAAGGTGAACTCGCCCTGGCCGTGACTGACGTCCGTGTATGGGGCGTGTGTGTATGATTAGAGAGAAATTATAAAAAAAAAATGAAATAAACAAAAAATAATGATGGCAGGGGGTGGGCGCAAACGATAAAAATAAAATGTACCTACGATGAAACAGAAATGTGAAGGAGGAGGAGGAGGGGAAGGAGAAAATTATGTGGTTGTTGTTGTTTGAGTATTAGGTAAGGGGGTGGATCGAGTCAATCGATAGTAAAACCACTGGAAAATTAATCGAGTAAAGAAAATTAGACAAAAAGATGAGTAAAAAATTGGTCTACATACACACACACACACACACACACACACACACACACACACACACGCGCATATACACATATATATATATATATATTCACTTTCAGCTGTCTCGGGCAGATGAGGC
>JAYKTE010397471.1:0-10654 GCA_036873565.1 Xipholeptos notoides
ATAGATTTTCATTGTATAACCCTATGGGGTGGTCTTTGTGCCCAAATGTTTACATGGGACCCCAGTGATATTTTTATATTATATTCCTAATGAAATAAGCAAATATTAACACAACTTTTTTGGATAGAAAATTCAAAATATCAAAATCGTAAAACAAAAAGTATATAGTGAAATGAAACAGGAAATGATAATTGATTTATTCAGTTTCAGTTAGAATCAAAATTATTTTCTGCTTGAAAAATTTTTTAAAGGTTATAATGCTCAAAAAATTAATTAGAAAATAATTAACCAAAAATAGTTTTGTAAAAACATGATTTTTTTAAAATCAGTTAAATGAGATAAACATTATTTAAAATTGAATATATATATATATGCAAAATATTTTATGTATGCCCTCAAAGTTGATTGAGCACTCTCCAACAGGTGTGGTTGAATGTCTACCTCTTATTTACTACAGCTACAAAGCATAGCTCTCCTCTACCAGAGGACTGGGCACTCAGTTTAAGTAGTAGCAAAAAAAATCATACTTTCTGGCAAGTTGACCACTTAGCGCAGTGGTTAGAACACCCGACAAAATATTATCTACAATAAAAAATATATAATTACACATGGGTCAGCCTTTTTATTATACACACATATAAGACAGAAAATTTGCCCTAAAGTAGCATGCTATCGATGCTCACGTTGTTTAATATTAAAAGAACAGACTAACTATTGTTATGTGACTAAATGTTATCTTTTACTAAGTTTAGCAAGTGAACAAAGATAGCAATAACTATTTGAAATATCTTGCAATTTTTAACAAATATCATTATTCATTGAAAACTCAAATTTTCTTATCTTTTAAAAAAAATGATATCATTTATTTTTGCAAAAAAAAGGTAATTTTTCTTTTAGGAAAATATTTAGTCAAACATTCATACAACGTAAGATATTAACTAATTGACAAGTATAATAACCACTTAAAATTTGACTTATTTATTTACCCTACTGGATTATAGCAGGCTAATTTGCTTTAAAATTCCATAAATCTTAAATTATTCACATCCACAGAAATGCATACAGATGTATGTCTACAATGGCCAATGTTTTTTACTGTCACTAACAAAAATTGTTAAATACTTTTTTAAAAATCAAGGCTATTTTAAAAATTCAGAAACGTTTATCTTAAAATGTAAATGTATAACAAGACATACAATTTTGCAGTATTGTTTCAGTTAGCTTTTACATCAAAACTAATCCCTTTTTTGAATAATTTTTACAAATATAAATCAAATCCACTTCGAATAAATTACCGAAAAAAATTATTTTAATCTATTTTTTCTTACACTGATTTTTCTTAAAAGTATTTCTATGTTTTTCTAATGATATCCAACATTTAGATTCCTATAATAATTATTTATTAAAAAAATTCTAAAAATTCAAAATTAGAAATTTAGGTTGAGATTGATAGTTACTGATATTGTCTGAAACATCCTATTTAAATAAATCTCCAGTCATTCTATATTAAGTTACATTGAAAAGTTTTCTGTACAAAATGGTTTAAAGATTATTTCTTTAGTATCAACTAATAATATCAGATAAGTGATCAAAGAAAAAAAAATTTTTAAACTGCAGGCTGAATAACAAAATTAAAAAAAGAGAAGATCTCTATTAATGAACTATTCTTTCTTTCCTTTTCCCACTTTATAATTGAAGTGTTCTAATTCCATCTCCATTAAAAAAAATTAATTTAAGATAACTAAAAAATACATTAAACAAATTTCCTTTGGAGGAATATTGTAGCATTCACTGGCATTTTCCTTTGTCATGCTTCATTTCTAAAGAAAGCTTATTTCTAAAGAAAGACAATGAAACACAATTAAAGGCTAGTTATTTTTAATTTGTTAATAAATTTCAGTTTATTTATATACAATATTAGCAGATTTATACAGCATTGCCTGAGGTTCAATAGATGGGCTAAAAACCTGAGCTAAATTATGTGTTCAAATCCCAGTTAAACCATGAGATTCACTTGCAGTCGATCTAAAGAGATAGTGGTTGTTAATTATATAAAGAGAAACTTATCTTGTTGAAAGAAAACACTGATTTTAAAACAGGGGTAAAGCTTGTGTGTTCTGGCAGGCACTGTGTTTGTAATGAAAGAACTTTGAAAAATTCTTGCTTCAGCCTTGTAGCTGAAATGGGTAGGCAAGCTACCATAGAGCACATAAATAAAACCTTGTACCAAATTGCCACGTGATAACAAGAAGCGGTTTGTGCTCTTTCATGAAAGTTTATTCAGTTACTTGTTTTTAAATTGGTTTTGTACAAAATGTATGTTTTCTTCAAACATTTGAAAAATTCAAAAGAATGGTAATGCTATACTGAATCACTCCTCAATTTCTTTTGGCTCTTTTGTCTTCCAGGACAAACTTTTGGCAAAAATTCATGTCATGCTAATTCCTAACTTTTTTATGAAGGTGATAAAGGAAAAATTGATAGTGATGATTTGCAGGCAATAATCAGGATTAAAATAATTATAAGAATGAAAACTATTACATAAGATACCAAAAGATAAAAACAAGTATATTACAATGAAAATTACTAGATGGTAGATTCAGTTCAAAGCCTTTGTTCAAAGTATCAAGGAAAAAAGAAAAAATACAGAGGATATAGTGTAAAGGAACAACTCTATAATCCCTTTTTGGCCTAAAATTTATTAGAATATGTTTTTATTTGTTTATACCTTAAGTGTAATAATAAAACATTAAAGAATTCACCTTATTATACTAATGCTGCAGCAAAAGCAATAAATTGTGCAATAAACAAAATAGTTGCTCCAAAGAAGAAAAAATATCTTGAGAAAAATCCAGGTAAAAAGAACATCAGACTTTACCTTTCTTATTTTGAGTGTCTTAAATCTTGTCTACATCACATTTCAAACTTATAGAGAACTAGCAATATTTCCCAACCTTGACCAGTAGTGTGTTTGCCTCCTTAGCAGCTATTTTTCTGTCTGAAAGCCAAATTGAATTTTTTCATCGTGTCCCAATACTCCATATATCAATTTTCAAGTCTCTGGACCAAAAATTGGCAAAGTATTTCGCAAGTTTGTAGTCATGAGACTTTTGAACAATTCATTCAATGGTAGACTTTAGGAGTGTATAAAATTTGTTTTAATTGGACCATTCCTTCTAGAAGGTGATTTTTCGATCATCGATACTTATGGGCATATTTCGGAACAGACAGACAGCACCTATCTAAGAACAGTTCCATTCACATAAAGTAAAATATAACTGTGTGAAATTTCAAGAAAATTGGCCCTGCCATTTCGTTTCCATGGGGAACGAATTTACGCACAAACACACAGACACACTAAGTTCCATTTATATATTAATAGACCTTAAATTTTTACTGTAATATTCCAGTTTTATGTTGAAAATTTGATTTTTTTTTAATTATAGCAGCACATGTAAATTTTTAAGTTATTTCCAGTTTATGAAAAAAAAGGAAATGTTTTTTTTTTAAAAAAACATGTTGTGTTGACTGTTGTTGTGTTTATTTGCTTTAAATATTACCGTTTATGAATTTTTGATTAAAGAAAATAATAATAATAATTTTATACTAAAAACTTAAATCTTAGTTTAAAAAGTTTATTTGAAATTTTTTTCAATTTATTTCAACAAAGAGATCATTGTTAAGTTAAAGTTTACGATTTTGTTTTTTCTATGATCAAATTTTATTTAAAGTTTTAATTAAAGTACTGTAATATTCCAGTTTTATATTGAAAAACTATTTGATATTTTAAAATTATACTCACACATGTAAATTTTCAAGATTTATAAACTTTTTTATCTTAAAAAAAAATTGAATTAATTAGACCAAAATTGAACCTTCAGCCATTTTCTTAAAAAACATGTACTCTACCGACTGCGTCAAAGTAGAACAGGGTGCTATGGTTGTTGATTTTAACAACTTTATGCATTGGCATTCATTTTTAAAATTTGTTTAAAAGATTTATATCTACGATCGATTCAGCTGTTTGAGTAATATTTTTTTAAATAACCATAAATGGAGATAAAAAAATAATATCTATATCAATTAAATATTTCGAAATAAATAAAAATAATAATCTTTTTAAAATTAAAACCTTTTTTAAATCAATTATTTTCTTAAAATGTTGGTAAGTAAAACAATTCCTTAGTTATTAATTCACAAAATATAACTTTAGATAAAAAAAAATATATTACAATTAATTGAAACAATAACAGCAATCTGAATAAATAAATGAAAATAAATTTTGGGTTTTTTTTTGGAATTTTGAAGATTGATGGATTATCAATGGCCACGGTTGGGGGCAGCAAATCTTACGACCGCCGCGGGCAGCAAACACAGTTGCTACGCTACTGCTGTTAGCCCCTAGTCTACATGAAAAAAACATGAATTGCATTATATAGAACTACTTATCTTTTCAAGACCACCCTACAAAGCATTTAAAATTAACATATGGCACTCCTGATTGTTCCTAGATACTTCCATTTGTCTAATAATTCAACTAGTTATATACTAGCACTGATGCAATAATTACCAAGCAATGGAACAAGCCAAACGTTCAGCCATATGCAACTTCCTAGCGCCATAAGAAGGATGCTAAAATACCTCAGAAAAACTGTTTACAGTGTTTGTAAACATTTTGATGAGACTGGCAAAGACCAATGGGGTGCTCACAAACCCAGAAGTGATAAAATTCTAACACCTCGGTTCTTAGCTGGCCTCAAGAGAAGTGTCAATGCAAATCCAGCCTTGCCATTATCGAAATTGGAAAAGAAGAGAGGTGTCAGCTTAATGACAATTCATAGAACATTAAAAAATTGGGATTAACCTCATTTTTACAAGGAAGAAGACATCTTTTGACACAAAAAATGAAAGAAATTTGCTTGAACATGTGCCAAAAACTGGATGAATAAATTGAATGGCCCAGTCATCAAGTTTTTTTTCTGACGAGAAGATTTTTACGGTCGATGTGGCTTTCCATAAGCGGAATGATCACTTGATAGCCTCCTCATCCTCAGAGGTTCAACACAAGACAACGACAAAGAAACCAACAAGTGTCATGGTGCTCTGTGTGGTGTCAACTGAGGGTGACGTCTTCACTCACTCCTTCAACAACAAGGAATTCAATGCTGTTGTCTTTTGCAAAGTTCTAGAAGAGAAAATAATACCCTGGATGAAGGATAAGGCTAGTGGCAAAGAGTTTGTCTTCCAACAAGACTCAGCTCCAGCCCACACAGCGAAGAGGATCACCAACCTTCTCAAACGGTCAAATGTGCAGTTCTGTAACAAGAGATTGTGGCCCTCAAATTCACCAGATCTGAACCCTTTAGATTATTATTTTTCGGCGCGAATTGAGGCCAAGGCATGTGAAAAACCATACAGAAGTATAACAACTCCGAAGACGGACATCAAGATGGCTGTGGGTTCATTACCAAAGTCTGAGATCGTCAACACTGAATCCAAGATTCGTAAACGCATGGAAAGCATCATAACAGCTGAAGGGGGTTACATTGAATGAAATCATTGTTCTTATTGCACTTTCTAAATATACTCAAAATTTAATAGCTCTCTGTTTATTATAACCTGAGATATTAATCTTAAAACCTGTGAAAAGAAGTTGTGCTCATTTACCTGTTAGACCCTGTAAGATAGTATGGTAAATAGTAGATTGTTTTGCTTAGGAAGTGAATAATAGTATAAAGTGGTTGGTAGGTTTTACTTTTTATGCTTGAAAATAGGCTGATTAAGAATTTTTTTAGGTTGGTTAAGCAATAAATTTGATAATAAAGTAGGCAGCTGATTTAGGATAATGGGATGTTTTGTTTTTTGGTAGGAAATAATATAATTAAGTGAATAGGTAATTTGGTTTTGTTTTGAGGCAGTGAGTTAGATTTTGGGATAAACATATAATTTTTTCCTTGTCGCTAGGAGTAGGATGATCCAGAGTGCAGTGGTGTTTTGTTTAGGCCAATAAGCAAGATTCTCAAATGAGAAGAAAAAAAGAACAAGGCTGAATTAGTAGTAGGTTTTGTTTAGAGTGATAAATTGAATGAATTAGCTGGCAGATGCTTTTATTTTTGGGCAGTAAATAAAATGTTTTGTAAGTGGCTGGTTTTATAAATAGAGCTGTCAATAGTATGTCAAATGGTTGAACTGAGGGCGCTAGTTTTGTTGAACAGAAAATATGACAAGCAAAAAGGTAGTAAGTATTATTTTCATGTTAATAGTAGCATTTATGGTAGTAATAAAATGTCATGAGTAATACTTTTTTGAGCTACTGAGAGAATTTAAAATGTTGAAGGAAATATTTTAGAAAAAATCTAACAAGAGACCAAAAAATAATTGCAGAATATAAGAATAAGAAAAAGAAAGTGTAATTATTTTTAGAATTCTGAAAAAATAAGAAAGAAAAGAAAAAATGAAGAAAAATAAAAGAATTCAAATAGAAATATTGAATTCAAAATAAAATCAAAAGAAAAAATAGTGAAAAATGAAAAAAGGAAAACTAACAAACAATGAGAGATAAAAAGAATAAAATTTAAAAAGAGAAAAGTAATGTACATAACAATCACAATAAAACTGATGATCATCAGAATATTAATACTTCTAAAAATAGTGAACATTATTTTATCCCAAATAATCATGTAACTAAAATAAATTATAAATCTTATTAAATAATGATATCAATGACACTGACTATATAATGATACCAATCTTATCAATTTTATGAAAGATAATACAAGTATAAATATAATTGAGGCTAGATATTGTGCAAATACAAAAGGCTTGGCTTCTTTTTAACAGCATTTTGGCCACTCATTGTTACTTATTGCAAAACTCTGCAAAATATATATGATTTAAAAAAAAATTTGAATAAATTATAGAATGTATTTGAATTTTACGAACATTTTAGGCATTCATTAACTTTATTAAATCTATAATAAGAAAAGAATTCAAATTATTCTCACCTTTTAGAAACATATTTCTCAAAAAGCAAGTATTTTAGACAGACCTCAGTTGTAACTTATCTAGCATGAATCTAGACAATATATAACATTTAAAATAGGAAAAACTTTAAAGGAAGGACTGATATAAGCAATTACAAAATATATCTATCATTCTCCTCTACATTTTCTACAAAAATTCAGAGAAGAAATGAAAAAGCTAAAATAAAAGTTTGGCAATTATTTGGTGAATGAATTGCCTAATGGAAAGCACAACATAAGCTAATAGTATTAAGAATATTCAGGAAGAACCACAAAAAAGGGGATGAAGATTGAAGGAAAGAGAATAAAATAAGGCTGGAGAAAAGCAAAAACTAAGGTGGATATTTGATAATATGAACAAAAAA
Organism: Xipholeptos notoides; assembly: GCA_036873565.1. Classification (NCBI taxonomy): domain Eukaryota; kingdom Metazoa; phylum Mollusca; class Cephalopoda; family Idiosepiidae; genus Xipholeptos; species Xipholeptos notoides. The sequence continues at coordinate 7,388 of JAYKTE010397471.1, forward strand.
AAAACAAAGAAAGCATTGAGACCACAAAATTGAATAAATGAAAAAAAAATGAGATAAAAAAAACAAGTGATAAAAAATAGAAAAAATGATTTAATTGAAAGTTTACAATAAATTATTTGAAATGAAGAAACTTAAAAAAATTATATACAAAGAAGAAAAAAAATCTTATAACATTTGTATTGAATCAAGCAAACTGTTGTTCTGAAAGTGTGGGAAAAGCAATTGCAATAGTAAAAGCCATAGTTATTATATGTCAATCACGATAGAACATTTTAGAAAAGGATGTTGGCCGCAAAAACTCTTTGATCGTGAATATGATTCAAATTGTCCTCAATTTCAATGAGTGATATTATTGTCAGGTAACACTGTACCAAGAATCTAATAATAATTCAATTTTATGAACAGGAGAACTTTAGAAACAAGTTAATAAGGTTTATAATATCTAAAATCTTCATATTCTTTATTTCACAAAATTTGGTTTTAATTGAATTTGTTGTTCATTTCTTCTATCTAAAAAATGAATAGATTTTTTATTTGATTAATTAACACGGAACATTGACAATTGAATTTGATATTTTTAATCAATTTTTTATTAAAAATATTTCGAAATCTATTCACAATTTTTATGGAAAAAATATTTACATACCTGCTTGTATTAAAATGAACCTGTGTAACATTTTACTAAAATGAAGAGAGAAATTCTGTAAGTATACTTATACTTTTCTTTGTTATTATTTTGGTGTGCTCTAGCTTTAAGATAGTAGAGCTTATTAATCAATTATTATATTTTAATAATACTAATTATACCTATTTAATTAAATTGATACAAATGAATAATAGTCAAACTGAACAGAAAGAGATTTTAGGCTATAACTACACTGTTATTTTTATTGAACTTTTAGTTTTTAATGCTTTTGAGATACTAAAATAGAAGAACTATACTAGTAAAATTATACAAATCTATGAAAACTATGGAATTTTACGAGTAAAATGTAGGTGACAAGTAAAGGCTTTCATAAATACATGGGCAATAATATCTATCCAAAAAAGTAAAAAAAATTTTGATGGACAAATTTTAGAAAAATAAAATTAGATTGTAGTTTAGATCATTAGAATATTAATGCTTCTATTGATGCTGTAATTTTGACAAATAAAAAAGATTCTGTAATTTTAACAAATAAAACCAGAAATGTAATTTTATCAGTAGTAACAGCAGTTATTCACCATTCACCAATGTTTACTTCCTTTTATTATCATAAGCATAAATAAAATAGAAGTGATTCATTATGCAGAACATTTAGGACTGAGCAAATCATATGGCACAATATGGCAAATGTTGGGTGATTTGAAATACATCAACATTTTCATTAAAATGCCAATAACCGCAAAGGATTCCTTGAAGTTTTTAAGTTTTATGCTTAAAAAAGATGTTATAGAAATAAATGAAAACAAAGTGATGTTCAAAAGATTCTATTTCAAAACTCATTACCAGCTTATTTCTTCTACTTGATATGCTTGATTTGATCAGTTTACATTAAATATTGATTTCCACAGTGGCAGATGTTGCTAACAAACCTACAAAGCTTTATTTCTGCTTTGATAAAAATACAAAAAATCTATTTTTGAAAATGATAGAAGACTCTCAGAGATGCTTTTTCAATCCAAATAAAATAAAGTTTGTGTTCCAAAAAAAGATTTTCATTTTTTTAAGCGTTTTAAAAAGAAAACTATGTTAACTTGATTATTAATCAGATATAAACCAATTTCACATTTTTTTCAGAAGGCTTTGTAGATTATCATTCTTTGTTCTTATGATGAAAATCTACAAAGCCTTCTATTTAACTCATCTATTTTTATATCCAAATAATTAAGAAACAACATAATATTCTTTTTAGTTTGTGAAGAATTGTAATCAAATTTTCTCTAAAAATACTTATTTTTTCTTTCTGAATATTTTTTTGGCTTCATACAATCAATTTTGATAACAGTTGAACCAACTCTCTTCCTTTGTTTCTCTAATAAGGGGAACATGTAGGCAAAACTTGGCACCCAGTGTACCATAGTTGGAAATATTTTAGGACCAAAAAGTTATGTAAAATAAATTTGCAAAGAAAATAAAAACTTCTAACCCAATTTTTTTTTTGTTGAATTATTGATTACATTATTATGGATGACAACACAGTTGATTTGAGTGGCCTTTTCTTTCTCTCTGTTGTCTATAGTTGTAGTAGCCATTGTTGTTGCAGCTTCCTTAACTGTCTCTTCCTTTTTACTTGGTGACACCAGTGGGGTTTGATAGTCAGTCACTTGTTATGACAGATCATCAGCTAACTTGCATTCTTGATATCTCTGTTTTAGTTGTTAAGACTTTCCTTAAGATTGTCAATCAAAGCTGATCAAAGAAAAAGAATGAATAGATTTTTCTAAAGATTTCATGTCCATTTGTGATTATTTTAAAATCAAGTGATTCTTGAATCTTCTATTGTGTCATAGTATTAGAATTCCTCTGAATTGCTTCTTAAGAATGATTGACACATGAATTCTAGAGTATTCTTAAGATGAAAGAAAATGGCCATTTAATGTTGGAGACCATCACATCTCCTTTATTACATTACACTAGCACTTGTTGGATTCAAGATAAAAAATATCAGGTGAATAACTAGTTTAATTTTTTAAGGAATTGGAAAACTCTAACTTCAGAAACTTGAAAATATGTTGTTGACTATTGTATTTCCATATGGTAGGCGCTAGTTCTTCTTTTTCTTGGATATTATTATATAACAATATTAAGGATACAATATTGTCACTTGTTTATAGTGACAAAGCTTGACCACTTTGTGGACTTCCGGTAGAATATATAAAGTGTGGGTCAGTTTTTTAACCAGAGAGGGAGAAAAATGGCTTGTGTCCACATGAGGAAATAAAGATCTGTGAACGTCATTCTCTGTGTTTTAGAGTTAATCACCTTTCATTTCTATCTAGAGGAGACCAGAGAAATGAAGAATCATCCTCGCACAGCTTTGGAAGAGTAGGAAGAAGTGACTCCATAATTTTCTCTGCCCGAGGATTGTCTGTCCCTAAAAAGCAATTATGCTATAGTTACATCTTCACTTAAAAAAAAAGAAATTGGTAGGGGATGACTACAGGGGCCCGACAATATTTTTCGGACACTTAAGTATTTGACTTTCCAAGTACCATAGAGTGGCGAAATTCCTTCAATAGAATAGCATAAACATAATAAGATAATACCTGTAATAAAAATGGAAG
>JAYKTE010397582.1:0-10654 GCA_036873565.1 Xipholeptos notoides
ACCGATCTACCGATTGACAATCGGTAGCGGTATTTGGTATTTTTTTCAAAATACCGAATGATCGGTATCGGTACCAGAAATCTACCGCCGTTAGTACCGATCTACCGATCTACCGATTGTCAATCGGTAGTCCCAGCTCTGCTAATATCTAAAATAAAATCAAGATGCAATTTGATCTAATAGTGTAAAACCATATCTGGTGGTATATAACTTTATCTGGTAGTGATTTTTTAAATTTCAAAATTGACTAAAATATAATTCTTTTAACAATTTTTCAAGAATATTAGTTTCAATCAATGATCCCGTTCACATTCAGAATTTAACAGATACCTTCCTCGCCCTTACAAATATCTGATAAAGTATAAACTTTTGCATCAAGTTCCAAACAGGCAGATTAACAAAGGAATGAATGTTAACAAAAACATTACCTCTCTGACAGAGATAATTGATATTTTAATATTTAAAATGCAAATGAAAATTGAATTTGTATAAGAATATTTTAAAAAATACACTCCAGCATTTTTACAAGTACAAAACTTATTTAAGTTGTGTTCTTTGACCTACTACTTCGGCCCAGATAAAGATGTTAGAAAGAATACTATTTTATTCTGGCAACGTTTTGTTGAATGCAAAAGTATCTAAAAAAAGAAAATTATTTTCAGATTTTAGATATTTTTAAAAATCTTATTTTTAACAAAACATTTTATCATAGATTTCATTTGACATGACTAACTAATGTGCAGTTTAGGTCTTTTTTTCTTTGTTTATTTAAAAAAAAATTGTGTATTTTCATATCTCTTTTAGGAACATTTTCTGTAATTATTTTAATATTTATGTGTTATTTCATGCTCTATTTTCCGATATGTATTTTTATGTATTTTGTTTAATTCTAGCTCTTTATTTTTATTTTATTTTATTTTTTATTTCAGCCCATTTTTTTTTCATATTGCATTATTTAAATACCTTTGGTTTTCAATGTGTGTTTTTCTTTTTTTCTTGGACTCTTTAAATTTCTTGCTTTTTTCCCCCTTTGTCCATTTCCAGGTCCTTTTTTTTCCATTAAATTTTTAAGTCTTTTATGTATCTATATTTTGGGATTTTTTTTAATTGATAGAAAATAACACAATTTCATCTTCTATTCACTTTTATAATGTTAAAAACAATACATCAAAACAATGCAAATAAAAATTCAATTTCTAATAAACTCAAGATAATCAATACTTCTCTGACTTATCTGCATACTATTATTAGTATTGTGATACTCTTATATTAAGATATAAATTTCACTGATGTTTTCTTTCTTTTTCTTTCTTTTTATTTTCTATCTATGCCGCTATTCATCTGTCAGATAAAGGTATTGTCATTTTACTGAATTAATAATACACACAATTCACTCTTTGTGCAATAAGTCTTTTAACGGTTTCTTTGCTACTTTACACGTTTGCCTGATGACATGCAATTAACAAAATATTTCTTCCTTTTACTTTTATTGCTTAAAAGAATTAATCAAGTTTCTCGGAAATTATTTTCTTTCTTCAGTTCTTAACATTCTATCTAAAAAAATCAATTTTTCATTTTTATTGAACAGTACAATAATTTTGGAAATGCTCTGATGACTAAAATACTTAATGAAACTAGAAGCTGAATTTGAACTTTACATAATCTTTTGGTGCACTTATATTTTGACTCTTGAGATATATATGAATCCACTTATTCCTTTTTGTCTACAGATAAAATGTCATGAATCTTTTAACCCCACATAGACCATAGACAATCCTTCCGGATCTTTAAAAATTGATGTGCTGTTAAAAAACTGTTGTGGCCTTGTTACGGGTTCACAATATTAAAGTAGGAGCTCTGTGTTGCATGAGCGGTTAAGCTGGTCATGTGCTCTCTGACTCGAGGCAGAACCGACCGGCTTATGTATTAGCCGGGCGAATCTATGTCGTCATGGCTATAGGGGTGATAATACCCCAGAACAAAAACAAAACAAAAAACTATCTTATCTATGTTCATATTTAATAACTGTAGATGTGGCATTATGAGGTTTTTAGTGATGCAATAACTATATGAAAAAAAAAAAAAATTAGGTTGTCCCAAAAGTTTGAGGAAACATGTGAAGTATTCTTTGATTCAAAGCTGGCTGAATTGTACTTTCACCAGATCCGAATTCTTGCAGTTTTATGGCAGAAAAGTCTTGCAAAATAATGGTCATTGTTTTGAGGAATAATTTTAGTTGTTTTTGTTATTACTTGACAAGTAAAATTTCAAAGTGTTTACAAACTTTTGGAACAACCTAATACATTTAAAAGCATAAAGTTTTATGATAAATTGAGAGATTAATTCAAAAGGGCAGAACAACTAGCAGCTATTAGCAACATGTAAAGTTGTCAAAACAATAGAGTAAAACAATTATTATTACCAATTCCCTTTCAAAAAATTACTGTCAGAAGTATTTATTTTAATCATTTTTAAATAAAAGCTAAGGAGCTTTCTAATAATAGGTTGGTGACCCATAAGATCCAGTTGCCTTATCCTCTTGTAATTATCAACAAACCCGTCTCTTTGTTGTGTTTCTATTATCTCTAAATGGTTTAAGAAAATGGTGATGAATTTTTCTGCTAAAAAAATGAAGATTTTTTAATTTTACAAGCCCAAACAATGCAATTGTTTTATTTCTAATCAATCAATATCGATACAAATGAATAAAAAGAAATAGAGATAATATTGTAGAAAATAAAACGTTTTTATTGAAGTAAATGTCTTGCTGAAAGTCATTTTGATTCTGATTTTATACAAACTTTTCAAACACACACCTACCCCACTTTTATATGAGGGTCATTCCAAAAGTAATGTCACCTATTTTTTAAAATTTGAAGATCTATTAAAACAAGCAACGTTTTGTATCCCAGAATTTATTTATAACATATAACTTTTGCCAGTGGTGACCGAGGCAGTTCATTTTTGTATCCAAAGCTTGAGTGCTTTGTTACTCACATTGTTGCCACTCTGAAATCGATGAACCCATCTCCTAACTATGCTGATATTAATTGCATCAGCTTTGTAAACATTAAATAGGCATGGGGTTGTGTTCATTGGTTCAATTTTTTCTGCACGGAGGAATTTAGTGACACCTCTCTGCTTCTTAATAAAGTCATTTATTTATTCCTGTAGAAAGAATGATACAGGGTAACCTTTTGCAAAGTCTTCAGACAATTTGAAAATGAACTCAAGTGTGCCCAGCCAATTCTGTAGGCCTACTGTCTTCTTTCGTCAAGAATAAATGTTTATGAACTGATTGTTTGTGTTCCTGTCTGACACAAGGCAATTAATCCAGGTCTCTTTGCTTCAGGCTGAAATCAATTATTTCATCTTTCTAATTCATTTCTAAAATAAAGTAATATTATTGATATTATTACAAATTTTCATAACATTTTAATGAAACTTTAATAACAACTGATTAATGTGTAAAAATTATTTTGATATCAATTAAGAATTTTTAATGAATTTATAAAATTGTCTAAAGACTTTTTGGACTTCCTGTATTTCAAAATCAGTTAAAGTGAGCAATGTACAGAGTATATCAAGGAAATTGTTAACTATATCAAAACTTAATTAATGAAAATTGCTACTTACTGGCTGATTTCCCCCACTCCCATGACAAAACATTTTCCAAAATGGTGGGTATAGAATTTCTAAGTTGACTTATAGCAACCCATTTACACTACTTTGCAGTACTGGATTAGTTGCCACAATAATGACCAACATAAAGTGTTTATCATAACCCAAAAATTTGTAGAAACTAATGAAATAGTCAAACCAATCCTCTATTAGTTTTTCAGAATTCTTGAGATTAGGCTTAATAATTTTGTATATCTAATTTTCAGACTATTGTCCTCATCCTTAAAGGTCTCTAAGTTTGATCACCTAAAGAAAGCAAAAGGATTCTTCAGTCAAAATGTTGTGATGATAACGATGATATGGATGAGGATAACAGTTAAAAAAAAAATAGATGTACAATCCTTTATCACTAAGTACTGAATTCAAATAACTGGTCAGGTAATTTATAGACCAATGGTGTAGCTAATGTTGAACTAAAATAGTAGTCTTCACCAAGTGGCACTTTTGGTCTGTTTCATAAAAGATTTAAATAAAATTTGTTGAGGACAGTTTATGTTAATTAAACAGATAAAAAACAAATCTGCTTAATTAACATAAATCAATGAATGATTCTCTTGTAGAACCACCAGTTATGTGGTATAACATTTGTGCTTGCTCTCCTGATGATTAAGCCAGGGCCTAACAAAGTCAAAATAAATTAGGGAACACCATAAAGTAAAAATAACTAAGTTTTCAGTTTCAAAACATAGGAAAACAAATCTACCAAAAATATGGGAATCATCCAACCATCATGGAATTTTCAACAATTATTAATAAAATAATGTACCTTATAATGGTGTAATAACTTTTTTAAATCTACTTATATTTGTTTTTTTTTCAATGCTTTCCTGGGTTAAGACAACATTATTTCTGGGAAAGTGTGGCAAATTTGTATTTATGATAATTTTATTTCTACTTTTTTAGATCAATTTTATGATTTTCTAATTTAGACCCTCGTCAAAATAATGCAGTGCAATTCTTTTGGTCATTTATTTCAAGTATTCGATTTCATTTTCTCAATCCTTTTTGAAAGACAATTTTCTACACTTTTTCAATCCTCTTTCACAGCTAATGATAACCAGACGGAACCTACTGGTCTTCCTATGACCAATATATCAAGCAACAACAACGGTAAAAAATATATACACATGTTTTAGATAACCATTCTACCACTGAAGTGTTACTAATGTTCTAACAGTTTTTAACACAACTATTTCAGGAGTGATATTCTTCATTAACTTTTCTATATTTCAGGAACCCATAAGCTTCTTGAGCAAATATCTATTTCTTATTTTCAGTTTAAAACATTTATCTGGTTAAGTAATACCCCATAAGCTTTGTAGGCTCCCAGAAATCGCCATCTTTTTTAGAATTCATACAGTTGTACTTTATGTGTCTGGAAGTGTTCTTAGATAGCTGTTGTTTTGGAATCCCACTCGATAAGTATCGAAAATGGTTAAAAAAAAAAACCAGCTTCTAGAAGGAATGATCCAATTAAAATGACATTTTACACATTTTCAATTTTTCCTAACTACTTTGCCAATTTTTGATCTAGAGGCTTTAAATTGATATATAGGGTATTTTAACTTGTGAAATAAAATCGATTCAATGAAAATTTTTATATTTTCTTTTTAGTTTCACATAAAACCAATTTTCTTTCACTAGAATACATTTTTAATCTTTGAAAGAAATTTGCCAATTTTTAGATACACCTTTAAAAATTATTGAAAATAATGCTCTTCAATTTGAACTCTTCAACAGAATCAAATAAAAAACAGAAATTACTAGATAAGACAAATTATGAGCACTCTAATTCCAAGTTGTTTCATCCAAGGTTTAACTATATCCACTACCAATCACAACACACCCAAATAAACTCTAATTGGGAAACACATTCTGAATGTTTGATTGAAAAAATGAAGATGAAATGATGTCTAGATGCTATACAAGTCTGAATTGTAGTAATATCTTTTATATTCACTTTAAGTCAATTCTCTACAGAAAAGCATGAATACATTTTATTTCTTATCAATTATTATTGGTTGATTACTATTGTCACTGTTCTTTTAACAGTTTCTTATCGAAAGAAAAACATTTGTTTAAAAAAAGAAATGACCATCTAAGTTGATCTGGTGTCAACATAGAGCTCTTTGCTTTGTACCCCACTAAAAAAATTCTGTTTACTAAAATATTACATTTAAATTTGTTGTTATTATATTCATAAAACTTCTAAATCATTAATTTTAAAAAACACAACAATTTCCCCCATGTTTAATCCATTTTAACCTAAATAATCTATATGTGTATGTCATTCTAACTTTCACTTACAAACCAAAAGTTTACTTTTGGGTAAACATTGTCTTTTTTTTTTGTATGATTTTAATATGAGTTGCTGTGAATAAAGTTGCATTGTTGTTTAACCCTAAATATTGTCTTTTGTGTCTAATATTCTGTTTTATATTGCAGAAAATCAAATTCATCCATTAAAAGTTTAGTTTTCCTGCATTTTAATCTAAAATGGAAAAACATCAAATTGACTTAAATTGACTAAAATTGTTTGTTTTTGTATTGTTTATATAACATTTGTCTTTTATGACTTTTTGTCTAATTCTTTCGAATGCTTCAATGTTTGTTGTTTTGCGATAGTTATTAATAATAAAAAAATGTCATGGTTTATCATTTATATGTTTATTACAGAAATGTCCTTTCTTTAATTTCTTTTTTTTCCAGTTTATAGATATAGTTTTGTTCTGCCCAATTTATTTTACATTGATTTAGCTTTAAAATTTTTTTATGGGAAATATTTATCACAGCTAGACAGCATTTTTACTAAATGCAATAAATATTCTGCATCCCTAATCTAATTACTGAATTCTATCGAATGAACACATGAACAAGTAGGACTATAATACTAACTAGTATGCCTGTGCAGTCAAAATAACAGCATAAAAATGTTGGTAAAAAAATAAAAAAACATAGTAAATTTGTATTTAAGAATGAAATAAGGATACTAAATATAAATAATAATATTTGAACAGCCTAGAAATAAAAAAAATTAAAAATAAATAAACAAATACACTTTGGTTATTATCATTAGAGAGATAAATTATGAAAATTTAACCAAGCTTGTTAACTCATGAATTTCCTATTCAATAATCTTAAATAGGTTATGTTTCTTAGATTATGATAAAACCTTCTTTTGTAATAAATAGTTCAGTCGGTGTACCATCAAACAATGATGAAGGCAATCTGAGGGTCTTTAGTTAGATTTCCCCATGTGGGCTACACATTTTTGCTTTTGATCTTCAGAGTTTGACATTGTACTTACAAATAAAAAAAAGAAAGGAAGAATAAACACATACACATGGGTCATCATTTTAAGAGAGATAATAAGTGATTTGACGAATACTATTTTGTAATGGGGACTTACCCATTTCACTTTATTATGGACTCTACCAACCTCTATATTAATCCTAAGTCTAACACACTCAGAGAGAATATCACGTTACCATGCAAGACTGAATTATCTAACCTTGTAGTCAGAATTACTGAAAAACTTACTTTTGTATTCACCTTCTATTTGTCTATTAATTTTCTTGTTTCAATATACTCTTGTACCATATCGGGTGTAATATATAACCAGTTGTTCATTTAATGCTGGAGGCGCCTTAATGTGTTACACTCTGCCTACCTTTGTTCAAGTCTGTCTTAGTGACCCTTTCTGAGAGCCACAACATAATTGTAACCATTAACATTCAGATTTTGAAAAAATCATTTCATATTACAAGAAACTAAACACTGAAGCTTATAAATATGCAAAATACCTTTTTAAGACTCCCATGAATCATAGTCTTTAATCAAGATTAATATCATCTTCTGCAAGTATTATTTGGACTATTGTCCTCATCCATATTATTTTCTTTCTCACAATGTTTTGACCGAATCACCCTTTGGTCTTCCTCGGGTTTCCTAAATTAAATCATATTGTTTTTAGATCTATCTTTTTTTTATCTATCAAAACGTTGTGAGAAAGAAAATAATATGGATGAGGACAATAGTCCAAATAATACTTGTAAATTTTATTATACTTGATCTCAATGATTTCGAAAAATAATTAATATCATCATTCAAGTTATTCAGATTGGTGACAAAGATTTTATTGTACTCATTGGTTGAATATATATAATGTTTTTGTTGTTTATATTTTTAAACCTTCCTTTATAATGTCTTACAGATGAATTTGCCCAAGAGCTTCAAAATGCAACTGACGATGATGATGAAGAATCTGATGAAGATGAACGTTTCACAGTAGTTAAAATTAACAGTCATATCATCAATCGTCCTTGTGACATCATCAAGGAAGAAAATGAAGAGGGGGACACAGAAATAAATGATGAATCCAGTCTTACCCGGTCAGATCCAAACAGCCCAATATCACCTGGAATTCTTCTGGAGGAAGCAGTCGAACGAGCAGGAGTCTTGAGAACATATTCAAGTGACTTTGGACATGATATGTAAGCTTTTATGGCCTGTATATTCATTCCTTTTACAAACTGAAAACATTGAATTTGTTTTCTTAGATTTTATAATTATCATATAATTTCTGTTTCTAAAGCTAGACTTTTCTAATTTTACTAGTAAACTTAATTCATCAAAAATACTGGGAATTATAAGTTATTACGGATGAAAACGAGAAATGTAATTGGTACTGGTATAAATTATCAAGTATTTTTTTTGTTTGTGAACCATACCAAATAGTATCAATCGCAATAACCTATACAATTATTGTTTTTATATTTTGGGTAGATATATCAAATGAAATAATGATCGCTGATAACTTCAAATCATAGAATAATCAAAGGTTAATACTAATAACTACTTAAACATGCTATAAGAATATCAACAAATGTGACTGAATTATCTCCCTTACCATCAATAAAGGAAACATGTATTATGTGTTAGTAGGTGAGTATATTATATTTACTTGGTCAAGCACCAACCCAAGTTAGGCATAAGGACAGTTTTATAGGCTCATTATATCCCTGGGCTTTGTGTAATCAATGATTCCCTTCACCTAGACAAGTTACTCTCATTGAGTTAACAGGTCTCATCTACTCAGATTTTTTAAATCAGTGTTATCCTTACACCAAGATAAATTAGCCACCGAAGTTAACAAGCCTCATCCACCTGAGGCAGCTGAAAGTGAATGTAATGGTTTTGACAGTAAAGGCTAATTTAATGGATTAAAAAAATAGCACCAAGCATGATGTATTTGATATATGCTTGTTTGAGCACCAAACCAAGTTAGACACAAGGCTAGTTTTACATACACATCATATTTCTGGGCATTTTGTAATCACCTAGATGAGCTACTCACATTGAGTTGACAGATCTCCTTTATCCGGATTTTGTAAATCAATGTTATCCTTACACCTAGATGAGTTACTCCCTCGAGTTAACAAACCTCATCCACCCAAGGCAGATGAAAGTGAATGTGATGGTTTTGACTGGGATTTGAACTTGTATTATACAATTCTAGGGTTCAAGCTTCTACCACTCTACAACCTTCACTACCCCCGAGTATGATGTACATAAACTGTGTAACACTTGGAATATTAATGTTACAGAAAGAAAAAGAAAATGATATCGACTCACTGCAGAAGTTGAATTTGAAGGGAGAAAAAAAATTTGCTTCCTTCATAATTAGATCAATTTTTCTTACTGAAATTTATGAGACACGTTCCAAAAGTAATGCCACTTATATTTTTATTTGGCTGGATGGATCAGAGGTGATTACAGATTGCTTTGTTATAATGACTGAACTTATGCATGCATGGTCTGAAAGTTGTCATCTATCTATTGCAGATATTGACGGTGTGAGACTCTAAGAAAGCAACTCCTATCATGGACATGTGTCAGAAGCAGAAACGCATCATTGAATTTTTTCATGCAGAAAAAATTGAACCAATCAACATTTACTGATGCCAGTTTAAAATTTCTGAAGCCGATACAGTTGATATCAGCACAGTTAGGAGGTGGTTTCATCAATTTCTGATGGAGGACAGAGATATGAGTGACAAAGTGTGCTTCTGACATGAAAATGGACCGTCTCATTCATCACTTGCAAAAATGCATTGACAATGGTGATGACTATGTAGAAAATAAATTCTGGAGCGCAAAATTTCACTCAGTTTAATGATACCACTCTCGACATTGAAGCTCTTTAACTTTTTTAGTTAAATTAAAAAATAAGAGGCATTGCTTTTGGAACTTCCCTTGTATAGCAGACTACCAGATACTATGCAACAAGTATATTTACTCAAATACAAATCGCCAATTTCTTTTCATTTTAAGATTTTTGCATAGACGTTCTTTGACTTGTTGTAATTGGCAGTTGAATCTAGTTTAACATGGTTACAAAATGGAGGTCTTAACTCATATACTAATTTTTTTTAAAATCATTTTCCTATTTCTCATTTTGAATCTATTTTCATTTATTTTTCAATATTACAGGTCAGAAAGGTAAGATTTGTGACCTAACACTAAAGAAAATAAAAATAGTAATAAAATGAATTATTGCACTTAATTCTAAAAGCACAGGACATAATTATAGTATGCACCTGAAACTTTTCTTACCTTTACATAACTAACCTACTGTAAATACTTCAGACATTAGGATTATTGTATGAGCCATTAGGATATTTTATATTCTTTAGTTATACTAAGTGACAAACTCTTCATAAACCCAAAATTTAAACTATGTATTAATTTTATTAGCAGACTATTGTCCTCATCTTTATAGTTGTCTCAAAGAACTCCAAATAAATATAATAACCAAAATTTAAAATTACAAAGATATGAAACAGAAAAAATATATATATATGTATTAGTGTTGGGATGATTCCTAAATTTTGTCCGATTCCGATACCTATTCCGATTCCAGGAAAATGTTGATTAACGATTCCGATTAACGATTAACTTAAAAATTCAAGAG
>JAYKTE010397693.1:0-10653 GCA_036873565.1 Xipholeptos notoides
GATCCATCCGTTCAATTTTTCTGAAACTTGGCCAAAATGTGGAGGGTATTGTTCATTTCACAAATTGAATAGTGTTTTACCCCGTTTTGCGTCCCCGGGGGGGGGGGGACCATGCACGCGCGGCTTGTTATTTTTGTCTCGTAGTTAGTTTCTATTAGAGTTTTAGTTATTGTTGCTTTTTAAAGAAAATCATTTCTACAGAAATGTTTATTTGCTCTCAAATTACTGTAAAGTTGCTTTGTCATTGATGCTACATAGGGCACATGTAGAATGGCTCTTGTTAAAAAACACAAATGAAAGGATTGGGCATCTATAAAACAGAGATGGAAAGAGACAGAGATAGAGAGATTGTTTTTAATGGATGAATTTATTTATTTATTGTTGAAATTTACGAAATCAAAACAAGTAATTCAAATACAATACCTAGTTTTATATATAGTATAGTATTTCTGAGGGTAGTTTTGTGAATCGTATTTAGTTTTTAATTTAATTATAGTGAGGATGGTTTTTTACCTTATTAGCCTAAAAAGCTTAAAAAAATTACTTGAAATTCTTTTAGTCGGATCAGAAATGTTTTCATATTTGCAAAAGTGCTTGTTTAAAAGGAATAACTTAAAACATAATTTTCAAAAACTTTTTCTTCTTAAAAATTGTGGAATTTTATTGATTTTCATATCAATTTTTGAATTACAACAAATTACTTTTAGGATAAAATTAAAAGTTACACAATACTTCCATGTTGTAAAGAAAATGAGTTATTCTAATGACTAATATTTCATTTAAATTAAACTAAAGGTCTTTGAGTGAAAAACAAAACTAGTTTAATTATTTGATTAGTCTGGTATTTTTTTTAAATAGATGATGAAATACTTAAAAACAATTATGGGGAATTGGTGGGAAATGGTTAAATTTCAAGCAATAGAATAAGTTTAAAAATCTCCCTAGAAAAATTATCTGAGCACTTACTCTGTTCAATCAATAGATATTTTATTTCTCATATCATAAAATCACATTAACTCTACTTTTTTTGGTTCATTTTGTTTTCTTATTCCTCTCATTCTTCAGTCAACAGCATCCATAATTTTGAAAAAGGGAATCAGAGTTGCAACTAATTTTTATTTTTTGATCCTAATTTCTTAGTTTTCACTTTAAGTGCTTATTACTGCTTTTTCAAGATGCAAAACCTGTTAACATGGTATCAAACAAAGTTATATCTCTAAATATAACTCTCCTATATTACTTATATATATTATTACTGCTTAGCATATTTTGGTTTAGAATGTTACGGTTCTAAATAGTGGTGTTATGAAATAGTTTATATATTGATTGTTTTTATAATGCGTTTACAAAAAGAAAGGATTTGGCACTTACTAGCAAGAGTTGTTGCACCAATAAAGAAAATATAGATAGTAAATTGAAGTGAATATTTAAAAATGTTGACATTTAAGAAAAGATCCTTGTGAAATTACATTCATAAAAAATGTATTTTATTAACTCAAAATGTTTTTTAAATTTTTATTGCATTAATTATCAAAACATTTCATTCACACCACTGGCAAAGTTTTTTTTTCTCTCTGCATCTCTCACCATCTTATTCGCTGTGCTTTGCATTTTATTGCTTACTCCTATGACCCTTTTACCCTTTAAAAATTGTCACCAGCAGAATTCTTATAGCTTTGATATTGTTGAACAATGTTTTTTGTGTTTTTTATTTTTGTTACTACACAATCAAAGTGTATTTAATATAATTCTGTCTCCACAATCATGCTGCTTAAGCTTTTCCATTTAATCTTGGCTTTTATTTCTTCACTTCATTCTTGACATTAGCAAACGATTTTGAGTAAAAAAAGGATAATACTAATACTTTAAAAATATCTCTTACATGCACACACACACACATGTATGAAACCACTGATCAGACATGTAGTATTAGAAATAATGGAAATTTAACTTTCTCTACTTAGAGAAAAATTGCTAAAAAATGGCTCAAAAACAAAGAAATAGATTATGATGAAAGAAAGTTGCATTGTCTTTAATTCTCAACAAAATATCTATTCCCTACGACTTCTAAGGATTTGTGTACCAATTTTTTTCCTAAATGCTCACAAAAAAATCTCTGAGTGAAAGCTGAGACTTTAGGGTCAGTTAGATTTTTTATGGTTATGTATGGTGTAATCATCGCAGGAAAGATACAAAACCTGTTATTCTTCCTGGCTATGAACAACAGTATAGCTATTAAAAAAGAAAAATAAAGCTTTTCAGAAAAATACTTTTGTTATTAAATGATAGTAAAAGCTTGTCCTTTGTTAAAGAATCTATTTCAAAATGCTGTTTTACAGTTGCAACTGAAACATTTCAGAAATCTTATTCCTCATAAACTTTAAGTTGTATTCAATATATTTATATCCAAAATGTCATTATTCAATTTTAATCTTCTTAAATGAGTTGAATTCCCAATAAATAAATATGAAAACCCTCACTAAATCCTTGATTTACCATCACTACACATATGCATATGATCTTCCCATATCTGCAGTGTTTTCACTCTTTTATAAGAAAAGTGTTTTCACTGATATTTAATCAATTCTATTTGGGTGAGGTAGTATGATTGTGCAAAACATGAAATGACTAATGAGCCCAGAAGTTCATAGCTAAAGGTATTATCAAAAAAGCATAATTTTGATATGCTTCTCAATATTTACTGATTATACCATCAGAACTCAAGTTATTAATGATTTGGGGTATTTCTGTAGTATTTACCTCTTTTTAAAAGACATGCTAATGTATCCTTTCCTGTTTGACCAGTGAAGTAAAACATTGTTAAACCCAATCAACTATGAAGAAAATAACTGTTTGTGACTTCCAGATCAAAAATACTTAATAGGAGAATCTCAAGACAAAATATTTTATTTATTTTTTCAAAGTTATGTTTCTCTTGCATTTTATTTCATTCTCTCTTGAGAGAAAACTGTCAAAAAGCCTCCCTCATTATCTCTCACCTGCTCTGTACATGTGCTGATGATGTCACTTCCTTTTCAATACACCCAGTCACCTTTGCATTCTGTAAAAATATTCATCTGTTAACCTAACACCCTGTAAAGGTTTTATGTCACAAACTGCCAATATCAATAATAAAACATTTTTGTTCAGGGATTTCTATTTGATTCTGGCATAAAATTGTGACACAGTCTTTCAGTCACCCTAGAGTTACCTTCCGCTTTAGAATGACTTCCAAAGACACCTACAAACCCTGCTTAAATCTTATTTCCTCCTTGTATTTATACCCTTATTCATTGATACTTTAAAAGAAGAAGCCTGCATAATTGTTATGGTTTGGATTAGTCACAATGTAAACAGAACACCTTAGTAAGTTAAGACATGTATTAGAAAAAGACAAACAGAAGGTTACAGGAGAGAAAGAGTATTTTAGTGTCCAACCGAGCAGGTGTGAGATTAAATCCTAGATCTAGAGCCCTGCTTGGGATCGCCCAGTATTCCAGTATATATGGACAGTGGTTGAGTCCATTCGGAGAGTGGTCCAACCACAACAATAATACAGGAACTCAATGATTTATACAGACATATTCTATTAGAAAATCTAGGAATTTTCTAGTTCATCAATATTAGACAGCATTTGTGTGTTGGAGTTGCCTTTAGGTAGAACTTATTCACCAGGGATTTTATCTGAATTGTATTATCATATTTTTGGATAGAAATGTGCTACTTTTCTATTATCACTGTCCCCAGCTTGAATGAAAGAAAAAAGCAGATATTGATGTTGTTAGCCAATTAAAACAAATAGCTTTGTCTGGGGAACATAATGAGCATGCATGCATTATTAATAAGAAAACCAGTTTTTAATATTAATCATCATTTCACTAGTCAGTGGGAAGCATTAAAAGAAACACTTTTCATTATTTAATTTACCCTTTTTAGGAGAACAATTTCTCCAATATTCCAATGATCATTTGCTCTTTCAACTTTCAGATTGTGGAGTTTAAAAGTTAATGTTTTTTCTGCTTAGTAATTACTGTAGACCAGTAGACCACCAGATCTATTTGATGTTGCTTATGTATTTAGTAAATACTAGTTGATATAATAGCAAACATTTCTAAGGTATCCAAAAAAGAATTACTTATTATTGAATGATTAAGAATATTTTATATGAACAAATGCAAATAAGTGTGCATTTTTTCTTTACCATATTTATGAATAAAAAATATTGTTGAATAGCTGATTAATCATTTTAATTCCATGGCATTCCATCCATAATGCAGATACTTGTCCCTCTTGTGGTTGTCTATGATGTCATCTAGTGGACGATCTGTTGTTAGGACAAGATGGGTTAAGCAGAACGAGGACAACCTGAAGATATATTTAAAGAACTTAATTGATTTATTCTTTTTATTCTTTTTTTTGCTTTTTCTTAACCTAACTAAATTAACCTAAGCTACACCTAAGTTTGACTAAGATTTTAACCCATTGCTGGATGGATGTAGAAGATACTGAAGTTAGAAAGTGGTTCCTGATAAGGGAGTTCTTGTTAGATGTCATTCAGCATTAATATTGCCAACCTGGTGTCTGGAGACCCCTGAAATATAGAACAGTAGCATACCACATGTCAAATCATTACTATGGAATGTGTTTAAGCTAAAACAAATTTTAATAAACAACTGTTCTATTTCATTGATTTCTAGATTATTTATGTATTAAGCGTTTAACTAACTGTTGTGGTAGTCACCCCTCGAGAATGAACTGTTCTTGCATGCATGCGCGAAGCGGAAGTCGAACGTTTGATTCAGTCACAGAGTCCCTGCTCTAGCGGACGTTTGTGCGAGAGCAGTTTCCAACCATTGTACGTATGTGAATACAGTATTAATCCTATCTCACGTGTTTGTTATTCTTTCCAAGGCTAGTCGTATTCGGGCCACAATACTAACATTGGACTATTTTGTTATAAGGCACACAATATAATTAGATGAAATCTTACACGCTATTTGAAAAAGGGATTTGAGAAAGAGTGTGTCTTTATACTTAGAAAATGTTAACATGTTCATTATATCCACGTTTGAAATCAATTTAACTATTATCTAATTACAAACTATCAGATAGACCTGTATAATCATTTTTGTGGACTGTTGTCTTCATCTTTATAGCTGTTGTTTCACCATGTTTTGGCCAACTAATCATCTGGCTTTCTTCAGGTGTAATGTGGTGACACAGCAACTTTAAAGATATGGTCAACAGCCCACAAAAATGGATATACAAATTATGAAGCTTTATTTCAAAGGATTAAATAGACAATTATCAAATAGATATTCATTAAAACCTGAATTTAACAGAACCTACCCAGTAAATTAAGTTAATCAGCTACAACATACGTCCTATATCTTTTGGTAATTCTGGTTACAGAAAATAAAAAAATATATCTACTGCACAAGTTGTATGAATTGACTTGTAAAATGTAAATTTCATTTGAAACAACAAAAATAATTGATTATGTCTGATAAGGTATTCCTGCATAAGATATGCCCTCTGGTTTAAGAACTATTCTATGTCAGAAACTGTTTCATTTCATCAAATCTTTGATATTTTTTTCCCTTTCCCTCTTTTTTGAGGAGTCTATGTATCACTAGTAAGTGTTTGATTTGGTAAGTTGTTAAATCTTAGTTTAAATCCTAATTCAATTTTTAGAAAATCATAACTCTTTCAATCTCTCCTAGAAATTTTAAAGATTAATTGTTCTTTGCATTAAATGAATGTACAAGTTGATATGTTGTTAAATAAAAACAACCAACACATTTTCTGATAGAGATTTCTTGATCACCTTGTTGCTGAAATTTTCTTCTCTTGAAAAGTTGAAATCTATTTTTGTTGTAAACGGTCAATTTTTTTCTAACTAATTTTGATTTGAAATGGCTTGAAAAAATTCCCCTCCAACTAGTTGAACATATTGTCATATGTCTTGATCTGGTTATCTTTGAAATATGATTTTGTTTATGGGAGTTCTTTGTTACATATGGATTTTATCATTGATCAACATTGATACTCTTTACATTATTAAGTTGAAGCATGGGTTTGTATACTTTAACTTAACATTAGAAAGAATCAATTCCTTTCAAATTTGATGCACCTGTTATTTACATTTCAATAATTGATACTCAGACTAAGTATATTTCTAATTGAACATTTACTGTACTTTAAAATTAATAGTTAAACTGGTTATGATTTTATTTTAGTGCTATATTTAAAAGATTTTTAAAACTGTTCATTTATGATTTTTGAGTTTTGAAAATCCATATATTTTTAATATATAATCACACGATATGTCATATTTCTATGAATATCACTAACCTGGTTAATGAAAAATACCAGCACAGACTTTTAGACTTAGTCCATTTCCTGTTCAGGTAATAATATTACCAGAAATCTTTTGTTTGAAAAGAATGCTTTTCTTAACAAAACAAGAAAAAAGTAGCTGATAACACATTAACACATTTCTCTTAAGAGTATACAAACGAATCTATTTACAATGTGTCTACAAAAAAAAATAAAATGGAAAGATGAAAATGTATTAAAAAATCTTAGATACCTTTGGATCTATATACTGGCACAATCTTATAAAAAGAGAAATGGATGACCAAAAATTTGCTACTTATATTTTTCTTGAAACAAATGCATGGAAATTGGTTTTGTGGAAATAAATGTTCAGGAGTAGGATATTGTATTATTGTTTTATCATAAATCTTCTTATTATTTTTTGTTACCATTTGTTTATATTTATATTACCTTAAGTTTGTTTGTCACTTTCTCTATTCCTAGAATCTTCTCATAACTTTATATGTTTTCCTGTAGTTATCTCTTAAGTTAATTATATAAGATTATCTAGTATTTTTTCGTAGTGATGAAAAATTTGATTTTATTAGAACTAACATCAGAAACAATATTCTATCAGCTATTTGTACTATAAAAGTATAGACTAGATGTCTAATATTGTCAGCAAATAATATCCTATATTGTTTAAACAAACTAATCTAAGTGAAGATGCAGGGAGGAATAAACATCAATTCTCTTATTTTACCTATGAAATTTTGTTAGATTATGGAAACTAAAAACTGAGAAAAAGGCTAATAACTAGATTTATCTTTTTCATGTTTTGCTTCCTTACCTGTTTCTACACAACCACAATAATCAGTTAATGCGCCCTTTTCTAAGCTTAACCCAAAGCTATTCATTCTAAATGCCTCCCCTTACCATATGATATCAAAATTGTAAAAAAAGTCCAGGCTGGTAGTTATTTATTGTTTTAACATAAAGTAAAACTAAATAACAGATAATATCTTCTTCCTTAAGAGATAATGCCTAGTCAATTATTTGAATATCACCAAATTTAGGTAAAATTCTACAACCAAACTAATTTTGAATGAGGATTTATTCAAATCAGTTTCAGTAACATGTTAGTTGTTCCAAAAATAATGCTCCCTATTTGTTAAATCTATTTTTTAAAAGTTGAAGAGCTATGAAGACGCAGTCGTACACTTAAAACAGGCCACTTTTTGTGCACCAGAATAAAAATTTTCTATATGGTCACCACTATTCTCAATGCATTTTTGTCTGTGATGTATGGTGCGGTCCATTTTTACATCCAGAGTGCGCTTTGTCACTCACATCTTTGTCACCTCTCTGAAATCGAGCAACCCATCTCTTAACTGTGCTGAGGCATCAGTGAATGTTTATTGGTTTAATTTTTTCTGTGCAGAGGAATTAAATGATGTATCTCTGCTTCTGACACATGTCCATGAGAGTGGTTGCTTTGTTAGAATCTCACAACAAAAATATTTACAACAGGGGGATAAAACTTTCAGGTTATTAATGTATAAATTCAGTAATTACAGCAATTTGCATTCCCCTCTGAACCATTTGGGTGGAATGAAACAATAGGAGATATTACTTTAGGAACGGGACCTTTCGTTATTGAAAGACTTGTTTTCTCTTAGAACCCTAATAATCTTGCTTAAACCTAAATCAAGTCTATCCTGAAAAAACTATTTTTCAGTATCTAAAAGTTTTAGAAATCAATATAAAATTTTTAAACCAGTTTCTAGATTATCATATTATCATACAAAAGATTTTTTTAAAGAATCTTCTTATTCAGTCTTGCCACAGTTTATTTCAATCTCTATGTTGAGCCATTCTGCTATTTTTATGACTAAAATAGTTATATAAAGAAATATTTTCTTTCATTTAAAAAAAAATATTTTTCTATTATGTTCATTGATATGCAAAGCCATTTCCTATTAGTTGTACAAATATGAAGACAATATGTGCATTGGCATTCTTTACTGAATATTTTTGTATATTGTTTTGTTCTAATTCTCAGACATCACGAAGATACTGCAAATAGATAAGATAATGAAGATGGAAAAAATGATTACTCTAGGATGTAATTATACTATGTCTCTTAAGTTTGTAGAGCAACTTATATAAAATATTTTGTGAGTGTTTTACATTGAATCTATTTGTATTTCAGCTGATATCTGAACTTGAGTTGCATGATAACAACAGTGATGATAATCAATCATCAGAATCTTAAGTTACAAAAGTTCTACCGGAGAACTATAAAAGAAAGCTTTGTACTTTAGAAAATAACTTTAATAACCAATCATTTTTGTTGTTTTTACTTTTTGACTTTAGTTCATGTTTGAATTTTGTTTATTTTCATTTCACAACAGAAATTTTCTATTTGAGATTTATTTCTCAAGAATATTCAAAGGTTAAATGTCAATTTTGAATTTCTATTAGAATTATTCAAGTTTCAAAATAGCAAAAAAGTTTTATAACTTATGAACTGATGTACCCAAAATTTTCTTACACATCTGGAAACAAATTCTCATTTGATGCTAGGTTTGTTTATTTCATTTAATGACATATCGACTTTTATTGTCACTTATTATTCTTTTCTTCTATTAATAGTTTGTAAAAAGAATAGTAGTTGCATCATTCAACTGTTGTTATTTCAAGGGGTTAAACAATTTATACATTTCCCAAGGTATTTTGTTCCAAAGTGAATATAATGGACTGGCTGGAATTAGAACTCACCTATTACAATTCTAAATTCAAAGTAACTGGATGCCCACCAGATATCATCCTCATTATGCTTTCAATCTTAGAATGTATTCACTCATATGTGTATTAGAAATTGTTAGAGTAAGAGGGATTTCATTCAATGTTACCATTGTTTAATACTTGGATCTTTTTTCTAAACTAATTTTTCCATAATTGAATGTAAAAGTTTAAATCTGATCTTCAGCTTGTGTATTATAATCCCAACATTTGAGCTATTATTGAGATAAACATTTCATATTCACATAACAATAACTCATTTCAACATGAGTTTTTTTCTACTGATGATATTATCTATATAAAGACTAGCAAATTAACCCAGTGTTGCCCAGGTGCTGATAATTACATAACTTTAGTCACATAAATTTTTATTGAATCTGTATATCTGATGCACCCTGTGTTGCCTGGGTGTGGGATTAAACAGTTTCAACTTGACCCTCATTTTGACCCCTTAGAAGTTATGCTTTCCAGATCAAACCCAATTTGAAAGTTTCCCCAGGTCCAAGTATCTATATCTAAAATTTCAATTGTTTAGACCCACAATCAGGGGAGTAGTTTGGTAGAGACCACAAACGTCAAATCTTTCAACTTTAACCTCCTGGCGGCTAAATTTTCGTACGAAACCAAATTAAAAAGCATGCCCTACATCTGAATACCCTTATTGTCAAGTTTCAAGTGTTTAAACCCAAAATTGACAGAGTAGTTTGGTAGATACCACAAAGGTAAAATCTTTCAACTTTGACCCCAATTTTTACCCCTTAGTAGGTATTTTTTCCGGATTAAAACCAATTAAAAAGTTTTCCCCAGGTCTAATTAACCTATATCTAAAATTTCAAGTGTTTAGACACAAAAATTGCGGAGTAGTTTGGTAGGAACTGCAACATCAAATCTTTCAACTTCCACTCCGACCAGGTAATTCTCTGTCCAAAAACGAATTAAAAAGTTTTCTCTATGTCTGAATACCCTTAATGTCAAGTCTCAAGTCTAGAGACTGAAAATTAATGGAGTATATTATTATATAAATGGTCTGTCTATGTGTGTGTGTGTGTTTGTTCCCTATAGATTAAAAAACGGCTGAACAGATTTTCTTGAAATTTTACACAATGTTAATCCATATATCTGGGTGTGGTATAGGCTAAGTTTTGTATTATAATGCCCCCGATAATTATCAAAAATCGATTATTGAAACATTCATTATTAATTCATTTATAATCGGTAAAGCTATTTTTCTTTCATTCTCAAGTGGTTGCCAACAACAGGACAATGACTCTGTGACGTAGTTGTTTAACCAAAATTCTTTTTAGCATTATGTTATAAATAAATTAATAATGAAGGTTTCGATTATTGATTTTTGATGATGATCAGGTGTACTATGATACAAAACCTTGCCTATACCACTCCCAGATTAATGTTGAGTGAAATTTCAAGAAAATCTGTTCAGCCATTTCAGAGTCTATAGGGAACAAACTCAAACACACACAGACAAAATTAAATTTATATAATAACAGAGATATAATACTATTTGAAAAA
>JAYKTE010397804.1:0-10652 GCA_036873565.1 Xipholeptos notoides
CTCTGGACGAGTGAGACAAAGAAACAGATGGAAAAAAGAATCAATATACAAATAAATATATAATTAAACTAATTAATTAATTAAGAATTAAACACTTTATCTCACCGTCGGCAGATTTGATCTTTATTATCTATTGAAAACAGGTATATGTAGATTATTACTACTATATAATATATATATATATATATATATTTATTTATTTATGTTAAGTTTTATTTTCCCTTGGAATATATTTCCACATAATCCCACGGTCAATTGTTCCGTTTGCATACATATCGACTTTATTCCAAATAGCAGTACGAATAACATTTTACATTTTGCTATCAAAGAGTCTTCAAAGGAACAGATACTGTGTTATTTGATCACCCTTTACATCCGT
Source organism: Xipholeptos notoides (assembly GCA_036873565.1). Classification (NCBI taxonomy): domain Eukaryota; kingdom Metazoa; phylum Mollusca; class Cephalopoda; family Idiosepiidae; genus Xipholeptos; species Xipholeptos notoides. Next base: position 380 of record JAYKTE010397804.1, read on the forward strand.
GATTGAACTAAATAACGGATCATTTTTGGAGCACCCATCATGTAACTGTCACAAGCTGCCCTTGTTTCTCTTTAAAGATCTGCGCCCCTCTTTTGCCATAGAACATAAAATAATTATGGAAATATTTGACGGTTTCTGGTGTTTGCCACGGTCTTGTTTATATTGTATCCGTTGTAAAATAAACTAAATCAAAATATTTTTAGTTTGAATTTTAAATTGTTGGCAAAGTGAAAGTAATTAGTTTAGATATAAACTAATCGAGTTTATAATCCTGTAATCCTCAAATCCTTAAAACGAGCGACCGAAAATCTTGATGAACTTTGTCTAGCTTTAATACTTGACCCCAATAAAATACACAGTCGACCCACTTTAGATCAACTATCATCTATTACGGAATCGGATATTTGTGTTTCATCCCTTAACCCATTAAGTTTCTCACTTTCTCTCTCTGTCTACACACACACGCACACATGTATACATAAGAATTGTTTGTTATATCTATAAGTGAGGTGCATAATATCAGTGCTATCATCAAATCAAAAGCTCTTATATGGCGACTGCAGCTTCTTTACAAAAGGCCAAGCCTTTTGACGTGTCCAAAATCTACGGGTTATTTGTATTGATAATTAAGGTGTAATGAAAGGTATAAGGTACTTATATATAGGTCAAAAGGAGCATCAAAGCAAGCCTCAAGCTAGGCTGGGCAAAACTTCTAGCATGTGTGTGTGTGTGTGTACGTTTGTGTTTGTGTGTGTGTGGAACCATATGCGAACCCATTCGTATGGCCCACTAGACCCGGACGCCGTGCAGCTGGTGCTGACAAGGGTGCGTCTCCTGCTACACCTCCCGTAAGAGTGGCGGGAATAAACTGCTGTTATATTGACATCCCAATGACCAACATAGCCCCCATACAATGCTACAGGCCCACAACAATCCACTTTAGCGAGTTTGACACCTTAGCAGCTATTTTTCCTCCTGAAAACCTAATCAAAATTATTCCACAGATCCGAATAACCCATATATCAAATTTTAAGTCTATATACCAAAAATCGACATATGTGTGTGTGTATGTTTGTGTAAATTTACCGTGACCAAGCAAATGATAATCGTCAACTACGACACAAGAAAACACTGAGATGAACACTTTAAATAACTAACGCAGAAAGACCAGGGCTTTTGACGGGTCGACTAATGGGCGAATGTTTAGAGCGTCTGACTGATATTAATTGACCAGGGGGAAACCTGTTGTTTGCGTAGACGTCCATAAACACCGTAACAGGCGCGTGGATTGCATTTTATGTACACTCTCAAAGATATTTGATTGAGCAATTTCAAGGTCATGGTTGCATGTCTACTCTTATTTACTATGGCGATAAAAGCAAAGCAAAGAGATGGGCACTTTGAATAACTATAGTAGAAAGACTGGGCCTTGTCAACTAATGGGCGAATGGTTATAACGACGAAACAGACATGTATGTTTCGGAGGTTGACCCACCACGTTTGTCACATCGTGTATAAATAAGCTAATCTTTTCAAAGTTTGGATAATAAAATTCTACAATGATTATTAATTTGCTAAAGCTTCAATTAAATCTTTTAGGTATGCCTAAACACTCGATTTGTAAAATTTGGGGACAAAGCTAGCCAAAATGTTAATATTCAATTTGTAGATTAAGATTGAAACAACGAAATAATTAATGCAATCAAATTTCGCTTGGGAAACATTATAGAACAATTTCTTATGATTTTATGCTCAATTTAAAAAAAGGTACTCCCGCACCTCTACAGGCCATTAAAAGAATTCTTTTTTTCGGTGGTATTATGACTTAATACATCATTTAAAACACGCACATCCACTTGAGGATTGTAAATGACTTGCTCAGAGATAAAAAAAAAATCTCTGAAACTGAGGTATTAATTAGCTTTCACACACAGAGATCTTGGCTATATTTGTGAGTGAGTGGGTGAGAGATAGAGAGAGATAGAGAGAGAGAGAGAAAGAGAGAGACGAGATACATTAAAATTGTATAAAAAAGCGACCATGATGCAATCTTCTGCATATAATAATGAATCAATAACTATCCCATTAATAGAAAAAAAAAGAGGGTTGGCTGTACGACCACAATCCTTTTCAGTAGAATAACATAATACCTACATTAGACAGTTTTGGTGGAGTCGTATTAGACGATTTCAAATCCTTAGCAGAGCCATTTCATTCACTTTCCGCTGTAAGACTTTCACTTAAGTCTTAAGAGATTGACTGGCGAAATTAATTGAATGAAAGTTAATTGGGTGAGATTGGTTACTTATAATTGGTTGATTATAATTAATCAATGATAATTAATTAAATTATTAAATAGTTATTATATTGAATGATGATTAATTAAATTGTGATAATAGTTATTTTATTGAATGGTTATTAATTAAATGATAGTTAATTAAATAATGACAATAAGTATTTTATTAAACATAAAATAAATTCATTTTGGATGTCCAACGGTTTTTGAGAATTATGTTTAAAATAAACAAAAGACATTAAGTACAAAAAGTTTGAGATCATATCAGCACTTGTTGATCTATAACTTTGTTTCCCCAAAAATAAACATTCGGGCACCTGCACGACCTGTCAAAAACTCATCAAAATTTCAGGCATAAACAAAATGATGTAATTTTTAAAATGGCAGACAAATCAGGGTCAGTGTCACCAAGTTTGGTACAAGGCCTTGAATTACTAGATTATTGGTCAAACTGATAGCTGTGGCTGATTGATATTTTTTCTAAACCAATCAAAGGAAAACACGGGGATTGTTACGACGATAGCGATTGGTCTTCAGACCCCATTGGCCAACCAAACAGAAACTGATTATTCGAAATTTGAGCCCATAAAAAGAGACACCGAAAAGCAAAAATTTGAGTTTGGTTCGGAATTTGCCGCCTAAAAGAACTAAATCCGTTGCCATTCGCCAACCGCTTTCAACTCCCCAGTTGCGGTGTTTGATAAAAAAAAAAATAATTGTAAAAAAACTGTGTAAATAAACGTTTGTTACTGTTATAACAAACGCCATTTCGTCATTTTTTCTTCATTTGCGTGGCAACTTTTTTTCACTCTAACAAGAATTCCAACCTTTATCAACTGGACTATATCATATTACCTACATGACACAAGCACATATTAAAATGTCAATAACTCAAATACAAAACTAAAATACATGTTTATATATAGGTGTTCATACATATATATGTTCCGGTTTGAAGAAAAAAACTCATCGTACAACCTTTTAACTTTATCTTTTATTATCACAAGAGCAAACGATGTCCCAGAAGAACTATATTTTATCATGATACATCTACGTGTATAATCATTCTGCAATCAATACGGTCTCATGCGTGCATGAAGGTTTTATTGTGTACTCAAACAAACATTCATGCGTGGGGTAGTACATGTGGCAGAATGATTAATGACACAATTGTTAAATTCAGAGGGCTAGATTCTTAACTCATAGGTGTCATATAAAAACTTACATTGTATTTGCTCTGATGATGATACCCTTGGAAGTTGAAAAGCCACTCCTTTTTAACAGGTGCGTAAACCAGTATCAGCCCAACTAGAGATAAAATCTGTTGACAGTTTCACATCTTGTCACGGGAATATTTGTCTAGGAAAGCGACGGATCTCATTTCTTGAAGAGAAACCCATTTAAAAACAGCGTGCACACACACACACATATATATGTGTGTGTATGTGTGTATGTGTGTGTGAGTGTCAGAGAGAGAGAGAGAGAGAGAGTGGATGGTCATATGAATTAGCTAATGTACCTGAAATAAAACCAATTCCGCCTGTCTGGCGCCAATATTAAAGCCGTGATCCATGCCTTTCTGATTTCCTTGCTATTATACAGAATTAATTATATTTTTTTTCCCTGAATACGAGTTGAAGCAGGTGTTTATATTAATTAAGAAAATAGCACCTGGAATTTAGGCGCAATTGTTTTGAGGTATCTTTCAATTGAGGGTTATACTAAGTATCACCTGGTTAACTAATATACATTATTCACACTATATAAACATCTTAACATTTTAAACAGAATCGATGATTCAACTCATGTTAACACAAATTATGTTTTTGAACAGAGAGAGATATCTCATCAAAAATTGATTTTTCAAATAGAGCCAAAAGACGAGTTAAGCCACCCTTTCTTAATTAGCATTAATAATACTATACAAGAATCATATAAACAAGTTCAGTTAGACATGAAACATTTTCACCACAAAACCGGCTGGTTAATGGGTTAATATTGTATACTTCACACAACTTGTCTGTCTGAGGAACGATCTCTAACAAACTTATTTTCCAATTCTTCGTCTAGATAGACCATCGGCGTCTCGGAAAATCTTCACGATGAATTAAATTGCTTATAAAATAATGGCACATAAAAGCTATTTATGAGTCGCAAATCGACCGGTGTTAATCGTCGGCTCTTCTCTATCACGAAAATGGATGGTCCGAAGTTTGTTTGCTCAACTTAGACATAGAACTGTAAACCTTCTGGAGGAACGAATGAAATTCCCTAGTGAAATACAGTTGTCACGACACCCAAAAACAAGAAAGATGAAAACAGAAGTCCGAATAACCCAAAAATATCATTGATTTTTAAAAAATATATCTGTTTATTCGTGTATGGAGATTGTAATCGTTTTTTTTTCTCAGATTCGATAAATGAATCGTAGAATGTGGTATATAACTTCAATGCATTGAATTATCTTAAATATACCCAGAGCTGTGTCACTTCTCCTTTTAAAAAATATTTAAGAGCTGTTGTAGCGTGACCGCTATACAGCTGAACCTGATGTTTATGCCTTGAATAACAACAAGTAAATGATTAAAATTTAGTCTCTGCGCCGGTGGCTCCACGCATGTTCCGGTCATTTAAAAAAAATTAAATAATTAAAATAATTCCAAATATTTTTGGACCAATAAAAACTCTCAAAAATTCCAAAAAGATCAATATCCAAAAATGTAAAATCGGAGCCTCGTCAACCGTATATAAGGAAAAAGAAAAAGAGATCGGAGAGGAGAAATAAAAAATTATCCAAAGCATCAACGCTCTGACTCGCTCACTGACAGCGATTCATCGTTAGCAGCCGATAAGCTTCATCAATAATCAACTAACCCTCCACTTACAAAAGACCAAAAAACTTTACTTTGAAAAAGACTAAAATTCAAATGAACATTTTATTTAAATAATTTACAGCATTAACATACAACATCCTCCAAATATTTAATTGTAAACACTCTCACACAAATATAAAAATATTGTTAAAATAAAGTTTATTTTTAAACTTAATCATTCTCCTTATCTATTTTGTTTTCTTGTTCTAATATAATTTTGATATGGGAATTGAATAAATATTTAAAACATATAAAAACCATCAAATCCCATAATATCATGTTGGTTTATTTAAGAAAATATCATGAATGTGTCCCATCATTATGGTCCACCCTGTATAATCTTAGAAAATAGCATTTAAAATGTGTCCACCCTATATAATACGAGAAAATAGCATTTAAAAAAAACAACAAAATGTAACTTTGAACCAAAAATATATTTTTAAAAATAAAATAAAATACCAATAAAAGACTTAACTGACCTTAAATAACCCATAGACGTTGATAGGTCAAAAAAAAAAAAATGTAACTTTAAACCAAAAATATATTTAAAAAAATAAAATACTAATTAAAGACTTAACTGACCCATTGAGGTTGATAAGTCAAAAAAAAAAAAAAAAAAAAAAAAAATGTAACTTTTAAAAAGATTTTGTTTTTCTTTCTTGCAGGCATTATAATGGTTGGCATCGTGATGCTGATTCCTTACACGCTTGGGTCTATGAGAACCTTCCAAGTAAAGTAACGACTCTTCACCTCGGTAATTTTTATTCCAAAGTGATTGAGTCGGAGACCCCTTGGATCATCGATTTTTATGCTTCATGGTGCGGACACTGTCAAATGTTTAAGCCACAATTTGAGATCGTTGCTGAGGTAAATTTGTTTTTGGGTTTCATTAACTCTCACAGGGCTCTAAATTGCGAGTAAATCACTTGCATTTGCGAGTGATTTTTCCAAAATTCATTGATATAAAGCAAATATTGATGCGTTTTTTTTACCTGTATATTTGGCATTCGGGGTAATTGGATCCAACTTTTATTTTATTTTTTTAAACTTTTTAATGAATATTTCTCTGAAGAGGATAGAATATACAATGGCTTACTTTTTGTGCCAAAAGGATAACGTTTTTTTTTTTCCCCCTTTCTTCTTCCATGCCTGATGTGGATGGGATCACCCCATTATCTATTCACCCCTGACTAAGAAACATTAAATGGTCCTGGTCCACGTTTCTCTATAAAAATAGCACAAACATGTAGCAGTTTTTCTTACTCCAGGCATGGACCGTATTTTTAACATCATACGGTCAAGCCACCCACGGAAGGAGTATGTTGAATTCTAGGCTCGAAACTCTTCGGGATGTGGGCTTCAACACTGACGACATGCCTGGAGTTTGGCACCAAGAGATGTATTGCAAATCAATTCCCTACCATCAATGATGTTTTTTTAAAGCTTGTATTGTTGCTATTAATTCTAAAAAATGTGCAACATCTGTGCTAGGGGAAAATAATATGACAATCAGGGGAGTATTGGCATTTGTTTGCTTATTTTTTTCTTTCCCCTCCATAGGTCACAGAAGGAAACATCCACCCACAACCTATGAAGGACACATTTTTTCCTTTATCTGTTAACCTTAAAGTTCTTAATTTTTTACAAATGTTTGTTTTACAAAACCAGAATTCATACAACAACAAGAAATATCTTTATATTTCTTTTGTCAAGTTTTCAAGAATAAATCTCTGAAATAAACAGACTCTGTTTTTTTAGTTTTCATACTTCTATTCTCATCTCTATTGTTTATCTTTACAATGTATCTTTTGGCTTTCTCTAATTGAGTGCAATCAACTTCAGAAAAAGTAAAAGTTAAAGAACAAATAATCAAACCTCATCTTAAGGATTCCTAAAGACACAAGGATTGAACCATGAATTTTTCAATCTCCTGGTTTAAATGTTTTGTCCAACAAATATAGTTTTTTTAAATTTCACACTTGATTGAGATTTTCTTCTAAAAACAAAACATGTCATATTATAATGTGTTTTTTTGCTTTTCTGTTTTTGCTTTTCTTTTCTTTATTCCTTTTTATTGTCTTTTTTTCTATTTCAATTATTTTTTCCTTTTTTTTTATTTTCTTAAATTTTTATTCTTTTTTGTTTTGTTTTCTTTATTCTTTCCCATTCTATTTTTTTTCTTTTTGCCCATTTTTATTTTTTTTAACTTTCTTTTGCTTTTCTAAATATGATTTTTACATAAATTGATTCCAGAAATTTATTTTTCTCAGGAAATGTATCCACATTCCTGAATCAAAAATTAGTTTCATCTAAACATACAACCGGCTTTCAAATGCTCAGGATTTGAAGTGTATTTTTTGTTTTTAATTTTTGTATAGCAAAAAAATTTGCCTAAAGATGTTTTCTTTTGAATGTAGAAAAATCAAGCCTGTGTTAATATTATCTCAAATGAATTAATTTATTTTTCATTGACATTATTAGTAAAAAAAGAATGAGAAACAAGAAATTTTAGCAGCCTCTTCTCTCCTGATTATAACCATCATTTTCTCTATTTTATATGTATAGTGTTTCATGTAATGTACAGGTTTGTAACACACTGGACAATAATTTTCTTTCCAGACATCTGATTTCATTAAAATTTTACCAGTGATTCAAGCCAACAACTGGATTTCCACCTAAGCTAAAAGATGAGACTTCAAATTAAAGGAATCTAATTGGGAAAAGCTTTTTAGGTTATTCCTGAATTTTCTGAACTCATTCAGAAGAAAGACATTTAATCTACATTCTGTCACTTTTGAACTGAGGCTTTTATTCATCTTCATTGTCTCAGTGAAAGAGAAAAAAATGGAAAGACTATAAAGATCATAGCTTTCATAGATGGTTTTATTAAAGATTGTGTTAATATTATTAAATTCTCACAAATGTGCAACATCTTAGCTCGGGGAAAACAGTATGACATCCAGACTAGAGTAATATAGACCTTTAGGCCCACAGCCTGAAAGATTTTTGATGAGTTTCACTTTCATGTTTCTTTTTCTAATAAAAAGAAAATGTAAATCTATTGAGCAACATTAGCAACAATTATTATTTCACATTGTTAATTAGTTGGTACATACACTATGATCAAATTGTTAGACATCAAAGTAGACCTTGATATATACAAGAGTTAATTTTTTCTCCATTAGGAATTCTTATACTAACTGTTGATTCGACTACTTTCTACTTTGCAGAAAAATGATAGTTTATTGTGGTTTCAATGTTTAAAAAATATTCATGCCAGCAAAAGCAGGCTTAGAACAGTTTACTGTGAAGACAGTGATAATACCTCTTTCAGAACGTAGAGGTAGTATTTAAATGCTTCAAATAATATAGCTTAAAGATTGTTAAATCACACTATTGAATGCAAATGGCTGCTTGATTCTTAGCGACAGGGCCAATTATAATCTTCTGTTATGAGATTTTTGGGTGGAAAATCAAAGCAAAGCATTACGGAAAGTGATTTATTTAGACCAAATTGGAAAAAAGAAAAGATGGGGTTATGAAAATAAACTTTGTTTTTCTTTTAAAAAAAACTTAATAAAAATACCTGAAAAATTAGATTTCAGTTCACATGTATAAACACAAAATGTTTAAATGTTATAGAAAATATTCTTATTTTTCACATTGAAGTTTTGATTAAAAGCAGATTTTTTACTAAATATCTGACTTTATACACTAAATATTATTCCCCACTATACACTAATTATTATACATGATGTTATACTTTAAACATTACATTTGACTTTATACACAAAATATCATATTTGAAATTATACACTAAACATTATATATGACTTGATATACTAAACATTATGTGACATGCACTTGATATTTTATATGACTTTACACGCTACAGTTTGCTTTCAAACAATTTATCTCATTGTGTCATTTACCCCTCTTTTTCTTTTTGTCAAGTATTATGCCTCAAATCATAGATGTAAACAATGTTTTTAACTAACAAGCTGAAGCCTTCTTGCCACCTCTGCTATTCATATCACACTGAGGTTTTGATTCACTATATTCCATACAAAATACAAATTAATTATTCCACTTGAAGTATTATATGGAACCATAAAGAAAAATTTAGCTATTGTATAAATGTTGTATTTTAAGAATGAAAATGCAACACCGAACAGTAGAGTGTATATTATATCTTTTTTAATATGTTTTTCTTAACAGTTGTTTATGTGATTGGCTGTTTAGATTCCTTTATAATTTGTTTATGGCAGATGATATGTCTGTCTCTACTTTGACTTCACTCCATTGCTAACTGAATGATTATTTCATACATTTCATTTAACATTATGTTGCCCCAGTCATCAATTGAAAAACAAGACCAAAATTTTCCGGCTGCCACAATCAGAATTCTTGTCTCTCCAAATACAAGTGCAATATGAAGGTTACCAAATTTTAATAATACCTGAAGAAAGCCGAACAGAGTATTGGCTGAAATGTTATTAAAATAAATATGAAAATAAGCGTTTAAGTTTGAATGACCCAAATAGTAACATTAAGACTATTGCACTTTTTTTTTCTATTTATCAATATTTGCAAAAATAAATTTTGGATATTTTTTCATTTTTGTAGCTTTACACTAAAATCAAATCAAATGTATCCAATTATTAAAATCTAAAAGATACAACCTTCGATGCCTCAACATTGACTCGACGAACAACACTTCATTTAACAAACTTTTGTACATAAAGTTTAATACCTTTATTTACAAGCATAACAACCTTTATGGCCATTTAATGCTTAAAACAATTATTTTCAACATATTTCTTTTGTCGACAGATTGATAAATGAATAAAAAAAAAAAATGAATATGTAAAAAATCTTGACTCGATTAAGGAATTTATTGAAAGACACAAACACTTTTGATTCCAATGAATAATGATGTTTTAAAATAGCTACATATTTTAAGTAGCTATTGATAAACAGACATGTATAGAGGCTGTTTTTAATCCGTTGGTGAGTGAATAAATGTAGCAATAATTACTAGAGATATATCACTATTTTAAGAATAACATTATTATTTATTGAAATAGTGTTTTTATCTTTTGAT
>JAYKTE010397915.1:0-10650 GCA_036873565.1 Xipholeptos notoides
GGACTTGTATATCTAATTTAAAAAATGAAGTATACATGAAGCAATTTACAAAATTTCTTTAAATACAATATATTTTCAACTATAAACAGCCATTTTTTTTGCTGTTTTCAAAATTTTTGGAAAGGAAATGGCTTGACGATAGCACCATAACATTGCATGACAGGCAACGTGGAATCTCTTGATGAACTGTGAATGTAACCCCATTCCAATTAAAGAGGTCAAAGGGCGTCATGGTTACTTTTCCAAAATAAACTTTTATTTCATTATAAGCGACATCTAGTCAAAGGAGACAATCTTGGAACATTTGGTTCTTTGGCAGTCGCTATTTTCCGTTTTCATTCGGAAGGGTCAAAGGGCGTCACCGCCGTACTTAAAATAGATTTTTACTTCATTATAAGTGACACCAAGTCTAAAGAAACAATTGGTTATTTAGCAGTTGAAATATTTAATTTTTACCCAGGGGCGTCAAAAAGCGTAACACTCTTATTAGGTAATTAACTAAAGGAGTGGCAAGGAAAATTATATGATAGATAACAAAACCCTATATCAAAAAGCAAGAACAAAAAAACAAAAATAACAATAAATGAATAAATAAAAAGAACATAACAAAAAACCCCAAACAAACTGTACTTTTTGAAAAAATTCTTTGAGATGAGGCTTCATAATTGGTATATCTATTCTTTGCGAGCTGTTGTCCTCGTTTTCATAGTTGTTTCTTTGCTTTTCGACCATCTCCTCCTCTGGCATTCTTTCATAGGAATATTCTGTTTTGTAATTCCTATCTAGTCGCGACTAACCACCTGAGGAAGGCCAGAAGATGAGTTGGCCGAGATGTAGTGAAACAACAACCATGAAGATGATGACAACAGTCCGAAAGAATGAATATACACCAGACTGTTTTCCAAGAAATGAATCTATATATTTCTGTAATTATTTACCTAGTTTTGATTCATTACGTCTGTATTGATAGTAAAAGATCGCGATTCGCGTCCCATCGACTTGTTGTTGGGTGCCTTTGCTTTGTAGAAATAAAATCATTATGCTTAATAGGGCAAATTCAAATTTCCAAAATAAAGACTCTATTAAGAGAATTTTGACTCTGTATGACCAAGTGTCATTCATCGATTTATTTTCCCTTTCCCCGCTCGTTAAGTTCTCGTTAGGATTATAAAGGGCCGCTGTAATTACTGTAGGGCTCATTGGGAAATTTGGCTAAAGAACAACAGTGAGAAAGAAAGAAGAAGGAAGAAAGAGGAGGATGGGGACTGGCAGAAAGAGAGAAAGATAGAAAAAAGAAAGTGTGTGTGTGTGTGTGTGTGAAAACTGATAGAAAAAAGGAAAAAAGAAAATAGAAGGATGGAAATAGAGTGGGAACTGTTAGAAGGCGGAAAAGTTAGAAAGAAAATGGCGGAAAGAGAAAGAACGACGGAAAGAAAGAAAGATAGAGTGAGAACTGACAGAAAGAGAGAAAGAACGAAATAAAATAAAGAAAGAAATAAAGAAGGAAGGAAAGAAAGCGGAAGTGATAACTGACAGAAAGAGAGAAAGAAAAAGGAAAATCGGGAGAAAAGAGGGAAAGAATGAAGATAAGAAATCGAGTAAGAAAGAAAGAAAGAAAGAAAGAAAGGAAAAAAAGAAAGAAGAAAAGAAAAAAGAAAAAAAGAAAATAAATAAATAGCTCGACAGTTGTCAGAAAGAAAGAATAAATGCAATAGAGTTAGACTGAGAAAGAAAGAATGGAAGGATAAAAGAAAGAAAGAGAGAGAGAGAGAGATAGAGAGAGAGTGAAGAAACAATGAAAGAGGGAAGAACGAAAGAAAAAAAGAGAGAAGAAAGAATGGAAGAAAGAAGGAAAGAATAAAATGGTGGATGAAAGAAAGAAAGAGAGAAGGAGAGAAGAAAGAATGGAAGGATGGAAGAAAGAAAGAAAGAAAGAAAGACAGAAATAAATAAATAAATAAATAAAGAAAAAGAAAGAATTAAAAACACAAAAAGAAAGAAAATCGAACAATGATTTGAACGTGATGTGCGACCGGAAGGAGTATTAAAAAGATGGCGACGTTCTGGAAGAATTAAAAGACTAATTTAGTTTATGGCACGATTGTCTCATAATATGTACGGCGGAGCGTTTTAATTGCACCTTTTAAAGGCTTAAATATTCAATTTACAGTAGGAAGTCATTTAACAGTTTCTTTTATTCGTTTCGTTGAAAACTGCTTTTCATGTTGGGAAATCAGCGAACAGGACTTCGGGTTCTGTCCCCGAATTTGCAGGAACCAAAATAACGGTCCAGAAAATTGTAAATCAAACTATTCAGACTTTTACTCTCATCTTCATTCGTGATGTTTCGGTCATTGGTTCTTCGGCATTCATCATCTATCAGGTTGTCCCTTAAGTTCGTAAACGCTTTGAAATTTTACTCGTCAAGTAATTAACAACGATAAAATATTTTTTACTTATCTAATTTGCAGAAGTAGATAAAGGCATAGTACATGTCTTAATTCTGCGACTTTGGAGCTTAAAGGGTAAAACGTGTTTCCGAATTAATTTGTGTATTATTAAAGAATGTGTATTTCTAGCTTCTGTTTTGAGATTGCTATGGTTTAGGATTGCTCAGACACACCTCTCTTCCACGTTGCTTTGCTTTTGGATTTCTGTACTCTAGTGTTGTCCCTCTTTTATATGTTTTTTTCTTGCCCTTTAGCAGTTTTATTTTAGGAGTTCTAGTCCTTTAGAAAGTGTTGCATTTCTTGTCACCGAGTAGCGTTAAATTTTGTGGAAGAATAAGATTTTATTTATATCGACAATCTCCGGTCTATCTTCCATATTTTATAATGGTAACATTGTCTTCAGGCATTACTTGACTAGTTTAGAAATGTCCAACTCTGAACACTTTTCATGATTTTTATTTTTCTTTAACTCTGTACCAAATAGGCTATTCAATTCAAGAAACGCTCAAAATGTGGCATTAATGATGAGAGTAGAATCCGAATAGTCTTAGATAAATAGATAGATATGAACATAGACATAGATGTAAATAGATAAACAGAGAGACAGATTTATATATACACACTCACGCACACACAAACATGCACACACAAATAGGCACGCAAATTCACACACACATGTATATATAGAGATAGATGCAAATCAATTTATTGATCAATGTTATGTAAGTATCTCTGTTACCAATGAATAGCTGTAGCACCGCTCTGTCTCGACAAGTTATTTCATAGAGTGAAAGAAAAAATAAAAAGATAAGAAATAAATAAAAATAAATACAAAAAACTAAAAGAATTAAAAAAAATATGAAAATACGAAACGAAAATCAGGATGAAAGATAATAGAAAAAAAAACTGAAGCAAACGAACATAGAAGAAAAAGTCAAATAATTCTAAGAAAAATTCAGTATGGAAGAAACCATGAACGAAAACTGTAATAAAATATACAGAGAAAAAGGAAAAAAATAATACAAGAAAACGTTGATATATACATATACTAGCAGATATATCTGGTTAGCTTTGATGCTCCTTTTTTTACTCATTTCGATATGTGTTTTTGTAATTTCAAGATTTTTTTTCTTTCTAAGAAAACTGCCGTAATTTTTTGAAAGTCTAAAATTATTTTTCATAATGATAAAAAGCATTTATTACTACAGTTTATATAGTAATAAATGCTTATTATCATTTTAAATTTAGCCTTAAAAAGAAAGATAACGAAAATGTGGGAAAAGAAAACAAGGAAAGAGAGGAATTAAAAGAAAAGAAACAGACAGAAAAAGAGAAAAAAAGGGAAAAACAAAGGTAAAGAAAGAAAAAGAAAAGAGAAAAGAAAAAGAGAAAATAAAAAGAAAAGAAAGAATGAAAAAGAAGAAAAATAGAACAACGAAAACAAAAAGGAAAAATAAAAAAATAAAAGAAGGGAAAAGAAGGAAAAAATAAAGAAAAGGACATGAAAATTAAAAAGAGAAGAAAAAAATAAAAAAAGAAGAAAAAATAAAGAAAAATAACAAAGAGAGAGAGTGAAAAGGAAAGGAAAAAGTAAAAATAGTTAAGGAAAAAATTTAATAACAAAAATAGAAGAAAAAAAATTAATAAAGAAGAATAAATAGAAAAAAGAATAAAAGAAAAAGTTAAGAAAAAAGAACAAAAGATAAAAGTTAAGAAAAAATAAAAGAAAGTTAATAAAAAAGATTAATAAACAAGTTGATAAAAATGAATAAAAGAAAAACGTCCAAGTAAAAGCAAAAACTATGAAAAAAGAAAAAGAGAAAGAAAAAATAAAAAAGAAAGAAGAAAAATAAAAAAGAGAAAAGAAAAAGCAAAAAAAGAAAAATTAAATGGGAATAGAAGAAAAAGAAAGAAAGAGAAAAGGAAAAAGGAACCAAAGTATTAAAAAACAGAAAAGAAAGGAAAAAGAAAAGATAAAATAGAAAAAGAAGAAAAAAGAAAGAAAAAAGAAAAGAGATAAAAGAAAGGAATTAAAAAATTTAAAAAGGAAAAATAAAGAAAAAGAAAAAAAGAAAGAAAAAGAAAAAAAGAAAGATTAAAATAAGGAAAAAGTATACAGAAAAAAAAGAAAAAAAGAAGAGGGAAAAGGAAAAAAAATCAAGATAAGGAAAAATAAAAAACAAACAAAAAGAATGAAAAAAAAGGAAAGAAAAAAGAAAGATAAAGTAAGAAAAAATAAAGAAAAAAAGAGTAAGATAAAGAAAACGAAAAAAGGAAAAAAAACAAAAAATGGAAAGAAAAAAAGAAAGATAAGGAAAAATTAGAAAAAAATAAAGAAAAAAAAGAGGAAGAAAAAGAGAAGAAAAAAAGGAAAGTAGAAAGGATAAATGAGTAAAAATTAAAAAAACAACAAAGAAAAGGGAAAAAAAGTAAAAACACACAAAAGAAAAAACGGATAAAGGAAAGAAAAAAACGAAAGACAAGTAAAAATTAGAAAAAAGAAAAGCAAGAAAAAAAAAGAAAGAAAAAAGAGAAAGAGAAAATAAAAACAAAAAAATAGAAGAAAGGAAAAACCCTAATATGACCAGAAAATAATCCACGTGACCTTCTAAAAGATTTGAAGGCAAGATAGGAATAAAATTCGGAAAGAGAAGAAAGACTGGATTTATGATGAGTTGTAGAGCTTCAGTCCGGACATAAGGACTGAAGATTTCACACTCAGTAATAGAGCCATAGACGTGTTGACGCATCCACCGTAACCTTATCCTGAATGTTCTCCCCAAGGTCCCACCCTGACGCGCACATTTATCTGATTGGTATTCTGCCACCAAACAGTGGCGTGCACGATTTTTCATCCTCCATTCTAGGAGAGGATTCATTTTGGCTCGCACTTACGCCCCAGGAGATAATTTCTTGAAAACGAATTGCTTCCGCCATAACGTCCGCCATTTTAACTGTTTTGCCTCGTTTTGTTTTTTCTTTATTTATTCTAACTTTTTGGCGGTCTTTTGTTTTTAGGGGTTACTTTGTTATTGTTTTTTTTTTTCGATTATTTTTTAAATAATTTTTTCGATTATTTTTTTTCGATTATTTCTTTCTCGTTTAATAATTTGTTTTTCTTTTACCCGCTTTTTTGTTTGCTTTTGGCGAAATCGTTTTTGTGGTTCTGAAAGAGAGTGACTATTTTGGGTTTTTCTCCTTCTTTTCCTATTTATTTATTTTCTGTTTTTTGGTCTTCGTGTTTGAGTGAAAAAGTCATAAAGATATTACTACTTTTTTTTCGTTTTTTTTCTTTACCAACTCTGTAACTTTTATAAAGGTTATTCGTTTTTGTTGTTGTTATTGGTGGTATTATTATTATTATTATTATCATTATTATTATTATTATTATTATTATTTTACTTGCTTTTCTGATTTTTTTTATTTAGTTTTTTTCCTTTCCCCTGAAAGTTTACCCCTTTTTTATTTTCTAGGTCGGATAACAGGCATTCATTTTTATTATAGTTTCATCCGGCTAAATTCTATTTCATTCTACTCATTCCGTTCCCTGCACGGATTAAGTCATGTTTGTTTATTTTACGGCATATCAACATTTTCGGCCATTTAATGCCGAGAACAATCATTTTTGATAAACGTTCTTTTGTCCATACTTAGTTTTTATCAATTATACCAGAATCACTATTTAAATCATAGAGGGAGTGGGTATGGGAGGTTCTTACCTTTCCAAGGGAATTAGTCCGAATATAAACGTGAGCAGAACAACTATGATTCGAAATCGCTTATTACGATTTTGAAATTCTAGTTCGTATTTATTGTCCCAATTGGTCATTCCTTCAATCCTGTGTGGGCGCGGGTGTGTATGTGTGAGATAATGTCCGTTTAAATGTGAGTGCTTTCTGTGTAGTTTTTTTTTATGTGTGTATATATATATATGTGTGTGTGTGTGTGAGTGAGTGTGTGTGTGATATTACGCTTGAATGTGTGAGGGTTAGTGTTCGCCTGTACGTATGTATGCGTGATTGTGAGTTTGTGTGTGTATATGTGTCAGTGTGCATGCATGTGATCTCTTGTGTCCCTGTGTTAGAGAGAGACTAGGCAAGAGAGAGAGAGAGAGAGAGAGAGAGAGAGAGAGAGAGAGAGAGATAGAGATAGAGAGAGATAGAGGGACATGGAAGATATTTGGTGTAACAGTAAAATTCCATAATATCCAACTCATTCTCTGTCTGTCTGTCCGTCTCTCTCCCCCTCTCTCTCTCTCTCCCACTGTGTGTTTGTGCCTATGTGTGTCTCTCTTTTTCACTTCCGTTCTAATAATGTCTTCCACATACACAGATACAAATGTAAACACACATTTGATTCACATACTTGGTTGAGCACAAACCTAAGTTAGACACAAGATCAGTTTTACGTGCTCATTATATCCCTGGGAATTTGTAATCAGTGTTGCCGTTCACCTAGGTCAGTTACTCTAATTGAGTTGAAGGGTCTCATTTACCTGGGATTTTGGAATTATTGTTATTCTTACACCTAGATAAGTTACTTTCCCGAGTTAACGAGACTCGTCTCCCCGAGATAGCTGAAAGAGAATGAAATAGTTTTGACTTAGATTTGAACTCAGGTAATACGATTTTACAGTCCAAGCTTTTACCACTGCTGCCCCAAGTAGGAATGTTGAGTCTTGGAAAGGCCAGAGGAATAATTGGCCGAAACATAATGAAAAAAAACTCACAAAAACAAACACAAAAAACAAAGATCAAGAGAAAGTCAATGAAAATGGAGATACACATTAACTGAAGGTTTTGATGTTTTTTTAATGATCTTTTTTGGGGTTTTGTTTTTTCTGGAAGAGAATGTAATGGTTTTGACTTGTGTAATACGATTCCAGAGTCTAATCTGTTACTATTGCGCTATCCTCGCTGCCTGGAAAAGTTGCAGTTACCGAAAAATGGGTTACTCACTAGTTGACTCCGTTGAATAAAAACGTTGAAATTGGAAATGACTGTGGCACCATCCTAATGCGATTTTGGCATGAAATCAGATTAGTGTGTGTGTTTTTTTTTTCTTTTTTTCAATCTTTCTCCGGTCAGACGTTTCACAAAATACCTTGGTTCAAGACCACAGAATTTCCCTTTAGCTTTCTGCTCAGGTACCGAGCAATTAACCAAAGTTTACGAAGGGACAACCGGGCAATAACCTAAACTAAAAGGTAGTAAGATCCATAGGAAAGTCCCTATCAGTGGGGGTTGGGTTTAGGAAAAAACCGAATGAGAACTATCTTATCTGCTATATATACCTAACAACACACATAAGTATACTACTTATGTGTTTGTATGTTTGTGTGTTTGTCTTTGTGTGTGCATTCTTTTTATGAGTGTCTATGTCTGTATAGGCGCTCGGACTCAGGAATCGCAGTATGCGATTTCGAAACCTTTTGTTCTGGAAGACAGTGTGTCTAAGAGAGAAAAATCTTTGAAAGAGAAAAATGTTGTAGTTTAAAAACGTGATACAACCTGCCGTAGATCACATGTATGTCAAATTGTAGCTCTCTGTTTGATTGGTTTGGAGTGGTTTGATTGTGTTTAACAACCTATTAACCGTTTGTATCTATGTTTGACTAAGTGAATTTTTTAATTACCCTCTTCTTAATACTGCAAGGAAAAGTATGTGCGCGACAAATTTTTCACTGGTCCAGCTGGTCCGTAATATTTAGCAAATTCAAACTATTGTCCAAGTATTAATATATAAGATGCAGCATAATTAATGCCATTTTAAAATCAAAGATTAAGTAAGTTACGATAAGATTATGTAAAGAAAATATGCATTATTAGATAGATTGCAGCATAAGTATTGCTGGTATGCAATTCGGCCTTTTTCATATAGTACTCATCGGAAACAATCAGGTTAACATAGGAGACTTCGAAGGACTACAGACCAAACCCTTTTTTCAATCCATGGAGAAGACCGTCTATATTACCTAGGCGTTAATTTGGGGCTAAATTCAGACAATGAGAAGTTATTTAATTGGGGATTATTTGAAAAAAAAGATTGGCAACCATCTTGAAATCCATGGATAATACAGGTTGGGACAAAATGATCTGACTTATTAGTTAGTTTGATAAAAGCAAATTAGAATGAATAATGAGAAAGGTATTTTTATTTTTCAAATGCACATATGTAGGCATGTTATTTCACATGTACATTTTTATTCAACACGGGGTTGGATAGAAGGATCTAATACATTTTTATATTTAATTAAAGCAAATCGAAATAAATAATGACAAAGGTGTTCTTATTTTTCAAATGCACATACGAGGCTATTTTATGATAAACAAATGAAAAATAGTATTTTTTTTAAATTTTCTCAGTTCATTTTCCTCCACCCTGTAGAAAGAAAAGTAACGCAAAAAAAAAAAAAAAAAAATGGAATATTAGAAAAAGGCTCACCTGAACACGTGACTCCGTTAAACCAATCCTTAAAGCAAGCTCTTCGCGCATGAATATATCTGGGTAATGCGTCTTGGCAAAGCTCCTTTCGAGTTCATTCAACTGCGCCGGTGTGAAACGAGTACGGTGGCGCTTCTGTTTGACAGACTTCTCCAATTCCTGACTGCAGTTCCCGCCATTACTCGCATTGCCGCCGCCGCCTCCACCAACACCTCCTCCTCCTCCTCCGCCACCAGCCGTGCCGTTCACGGACGACTGGGTCTGGTCCGAACGTGTGCCACCGTTGAGCCCCGTCGATTTCAGCTGATTCTCCTCTTTGCTGGTATCCTTGAGCTGAGTCTGGGAGAGCAGGTCGTGGCTTGAATCGCGGATACCCGGAACAGTAGAGAGGAGTTCACACAGCATTGTGGACGGGATATCATGCCTCTTGGTTGAATGATGATCAAAAGATATACGGCTCACATCTACAATAGAGAGAAAAAATTACTGTTTGTAAGGGCCATTTTATTTCAGATAAAGTAGTCCAAATTCAAAGATATTATAAAAGTTAAAATGCCTTTTATAAAATACAAAAAGAAAAAAAATCCAAATATTAGCAGGTCTAAGGAATATTTTAGCAGCAGCAGTTCAATTTTTTGTAGTAGTAGTAATAATGATAAAAAATAATAATAATAACAATAATAATAATAGTAATAATAGTAATAATAGTCCAATTGTAGTGAAAATAGAGTTATGTATTTTCAGTGCGCATGTCTAGTTGCAAGTAATAATTTGTGGATTTGGGGCGAATTAAATATGATTTGCATCCTTACTGCTCTGTGATTAGTTGATATTATACCTCCTTTGCGCTCATACCCTAGTATTCATTAAACAAAAAATATAGAACAAAAATAAAATAAAACGACTCTTAATTAGATAACAGTAGCCAGCAAACCTTCAAAGAAACATGTTTATTGTACTGTCACTAAATCAAGTGCCTTCATTGAACTATGTAAAAGGTTCATTCCAAAAATAGTGTTCCCTGTTTTATTCCATAAGAATGGATCAGAAGGGATTGAAAATTGCACTATTATGATAACTGAACATATCCATTGATGACCTGAAAGTTTCATCTCGCCGTTGCAGAATTTATGGTGTGTAATTATAGTGCACGAATTGTATCATATGTATTATATAATTCATAGTGTCTTCTAGTGTACTATAGGAATAATGTTTTAAAATTTGTATACAATGTATTGTAATGTATCTTATATATATATATAACATTATAATCTATCATATAACAGAGCTTAAGAA
Source organism: Xipholeptos notoides (assembly GCA_036873565.1). Classification (NCBI taxonomy): domain Eukaryota; kingdom Metazoa; phylum Mollusca; class Cephalopoda; family Idiosepiidae; genus Xipholeptos; species Xipholeptos notoides. Next base: position 10,191 of record JAYKTE010397915.1, read on the forward strand.
TAGGTTTTGACCTAAAAATAAAATTTGTAGTCTGATCAATTAAGGATCAATGTTTTAGAAATATCTTTGGAAACAGATTTTATATATTATGGTCATTAAATATTTAAGGCCTTCTGAATAGGATTAGACCCAAAAATGAAATTTATAGTCTGATCAAGTTAGGATCAATATTTTTGGAAATATTGGAAATAGATTTTATATATATACTAGAAGTATTGCTCGGGTGTTGGTCTATTCTCCTTTGCTGCTCATTTTTATCTTTGTTCTTTTTTTGTAATTGCAAAATTTCTCTCTCTCTTTCTCTATCTCTCTCTCTTTCTCTATCTCTCTCTCTATATATATATATGTAAAACGAATATTGCTTTTTCCACTTGATTTTTTTCTTTTCGTTCTTCTTTTTTCTCATCATCATCCTCATCATAATCATCATCATCATCATCATCATCAAGCCCACCACCAC
>JAYKTE010398025.1:0-10649 GCA_036873565.1 Xipholeptos notoides
TATTTTGAGTTTTCAAACTCGTAGAGCAAAGCATGTCTAATGTGTTCTTGAGATGGTATAGACATGGGTGCAAATATTACAGAAACATACAAATGATGCTTTAATAATATGAATGAAGTTATACTTACGGTGTATAGGCATTATATAGATTTAATATATTGAACATTGATTTAAATGATTTTAAATTCCTCTCTTAGAAATCACCAAAAGTATGAATCTCCTTATACATTCTAATTATGAGTTGAATAATGCAAGTACTGCCACCCTTTTTTATAAAAGAAAGGTGTTTATCAAAAATGATTATTCTCAGCATTAAATGACTCAGAAGGTAGACATGCTCTAAAAAATGTAATTGAAACCAATAACAGATACCAAAATTTTATATGCTATATAATTAGTATAGTTCAATTTTCTTTTCCTTACATAATTTTTTGATTGAATGCTACTGCAGGGTTAAAGAGCCCTATTGCATACAATGTGCTACCAATACAGGAAACTTTAATGATATAAAGATCTAGTTTAAATGTCTCTTGATAGTTTTAATAGCAGCTAAAAAGTGAAATCTGAAGCCTTGTTTTCATTGACCTATCAACATTTTGTTTCAACACTTCATGTAATAGTGTCAATAGAAAAGTAGTTCTGATGAAAATTGTTCTTGTTATAAAAGGTCATAGGCTATCTATGCTTTGTGAGTGTGTACATGTGAACAGATTTTTTTTACTGCAGGAATCTTCAAATGAACACCAACTTTAGTTGATAAAATCTTTTTGTAAAGGTCTAGAAGCAAAAAAACAAACAATCAATGGATTGTTTAATTTTGATAGAAATTAAACAATCAATCAATTGATTGTTTAATTTTGATGGAAATTTTCAGGGTGTTAGAAGAATGAGTTAATCCCCAAAATAATATTAACTAAATTTGATTATTTCATTAAAGTTTTTTCATTTTTATGTAAATTATGTATTATTACAGTGGTTTGTATAAAAATAGTATCTTGGAAATATATTTTCTTATTTTAATAAAGTTTTGGAACTTTATGGTTCTCATTTCATTTAAATTGTTTCCTTCAATATTTAGTTGTCAACCATTTTTCAGTTTAAGGAATATGCATAAAAATTTTGTGAATTTTATATATATATATATAGCAAAGGTGGAGCAGTGGTAAAAACTTTGACTCTGGAAACGTATTATAGGAGTTCAAATCAGAGTCAAAACAGTTTCATTCACTTTCAGCTGCCTCAGCCAGATAAGGCTCATTAACTTGGGAGAGTGAATTACTTTTGTAGGTGTAAGGATAACACTAATTCCAAAAAACCTGGGTAGATGAGGCCTGTCAACTCAATGAGAGTAACTTATCTAGGTGAAGGGCATCACTGATTATAAAAAGCTCAGGAATATGATGAGATCATGAAACTGGCCTTGTGCCTAACTTGGTTTGGTGCTCGACTAAGTCTAAGTATATATCATATATGTGTTTGTATTTTCCATGTAAGATTTTATAGTAAAGATAACTTTAGAGATATAAAAGTCTTGTTTGGAAATTTTTATGGTGTGTGTGTGTGTGTGTGTGTGTGTGTGTGTGTGTGTGTGTGTGTGTGTGTGTGTGTGTGTGTCTCTTTCATACATATTTGTATTATTTTGGTGTTGACTTATTTGATTTGATTTTGGCTTTGAAGGCTTATGAGCCACTCCCTCTCAATCTGTATGATAATTTCTAGATATTTTGTGTCATCTTTTGAATTTGCCATCTTGGCTCCAAAATAATTCTTCTGCTTGCATTGGATCAATGTTGTATAAAGAATGCTGACCAGTAATTATTTCTTTTTGTATAACCAATCCAAATACGTCCACAAACAAAAGAAAATCTATAATTCAATCAGTAACCTCAATTCTGGCCAATTAGATCCACTGATTAATAAAACCAGCTATTTTAAAATGAACCATGACCCTTTTTTAAAAGCTGGAGATGAGAAATGATGATTCTGTATTGTTACTAATCATAACTGAAGAATTATTCTTAAAATAACATTAAATGTGCTAATACTTATATATTTTCTTTTACAATTGAAAAAAAATTATTTTTAAGTAATAAAATGTTTCCACTTTTTTTAAAGTTTTGAAATTTTTGTTTTACATATATATTAGTGTTTGATTACGTAACAAAGAATTTAATGATTATTTCATATGTATAAAAGATGCAAATCACAAAATGATATTCTGCAAAATACTGCAATAAAGTAATTTCTGTTATTATTTACATGTGCCTGTTGCTAATGTCTTTTTGACCTTGCCTTTTTTGTTTTTGTATTCTCAGTATTTCGTCTACTTTATAACATTTCTGTTGTAGTAGGTTCCCTTTGATAGAATTTCATACCAAGCCTTTAACCATTTTCTTGAGTTGGAAAAGATGAATGGAAAATGTATTGATAAGTTAAACTGATAAAACTGGACTCTATATTGAAATATCTTGTAAAAGTTTTTCTCTCTTACCAGATTAAATAAACCCTCCATCATTAGTAATCTTTTCTCTCTTCTCTACCCACTCTTATCTTCTCTTCTGCAACAGGGATATGAAAATATCCAGGTGGAATTCTTCAGTTCACCTTTACCAAATACCTTTAATCCTTCTCCCCCTCTCTCTCTCTCCCCTTTATTCCCTCTCCTTTGGGCTGAATATGCTACATTTCGTTTATACCATAACCATTAACCTCAACTGCTTTGAGGTGTTTTAGTTGGTTTTTTTTTTTGGTTTTTTTCTTGAATAAATTAATTTGTTGTAATTTTGTTTGTAAACCTTGTTTTATTTTGATTTAAGGGGATCATCTAGTTTTAATTATTTTTAAGCCGGGATTAGCCAGGATTTGGTTTTAGACATCTTTGTTTTATAAACCCTGTCTCCCTCCTCATACCCCAATTTAGTTGAAATTTGTATAAAACTTCATCTTTGGCTAAAACATACCAATCATTGTATTACTTTTGAATTAGTTTCCACTTGAGATACACAGAAATATATCTGTGTATTAATTTCTTGCAGACTGTTGTCCTCGTCTTCATAGTAGTTGTTTCACTATGTTTCAGTGAATATACCTTCTGGTCTTCTTCAGGTGATTAACCACGATGGTATAGGAATGCTGAATCTTATCCAAAGTAATTTCTGCCTTCCATAGTTGTTGTCTCACCATTTTTTAGCCAACTAATCCTCTGGCCTGCTTGGGTAGGATTGAAACTGCTATCTGACCCAAAATTACAATAACCAAAATATATTTAATGTTGAATAGTAAAATTGAAAAAAAGTGGACTCAGTCATAAAAAAAAAATAGTTCTGACTTTTTGAATTGTAAATGCAAACACTTCTAACTATAGTATTAAGTAAGTGTAACTTTTTTAAGTATCTTATACTTCAAATATCTTTGGTAAACCATCTCCATTTCATGGTTCAAGTGGGTCAACTTAAAAATTATTTATGAAAATATGTAATTATGATTTTGTATAAAAACCTACCACTACTGCCCAAATCAACATTATACTACTGCAGTACTGACTGTACATGTGAATATAGACATTTTTCATATCTGAATAAACCTTGATCTTCTATGTAAATGATCTTACCTTAAAACTCCTTTCATTGTCCTCCTATGATACAAGGATATTCACTTCTAAATAGACATACTAGACTACAGAGTTGGAAAAGAGGCAACTGGTCTTCAAAATTTCACTTTGAGTTATTTCAAGACTCAATAATAAATATCAGCTGTCTATATACTTGGTATTTTTGGCTTTGCTAAATTCATTTTAGGTTGTTTGCTCTTCAGAAGAATAGACAATTAAACAAAGCAACTTAACGCCACCTAGAGAAAAAATAATTTTTCTGGTAAATCTAAGCTGAAGGTATTATTTAATCATTAAAAAATTGTTAGTTTTTTATTAAATCTATTTTTTATTCTAGAATTAGGTCAGATATATTTCATGTGAAACCTGAGTTGATGTATAAATAAAATCTATTTAGGTTAGACTCATGTGTTGTCTTAATCAATATCTTAGCAATAGTATCAAGTTAGAGAGTTGAAATGAATGTAATGATTGATGAATAGAACAGAGCTCACTAAAACCTGACTGCATGGATAGATTGCTCTCCCGTCAAAACTGTCGCATAGAGGATTGCCTTGTGCCTCCCCGAGGAGGAAGTAAGGGAGACAACTTAGCAGAGATAACAAAAACTAAGTGAAAACAAATTTTAAATCCAATTTAAATTCATGAAATAATTAATTGAAGGAATTTATCAAAATAATATTTTACCAAAGCATAAATCTATCAAATGAAAAGTATCAGGAAACAAATAATAAAAATACCAAACCAAACCAAACCAAACCAAATTATTGTTTAGATAACTTGAAGGACTTGTCTAAAAGTTCTGGCCTAACATCTTGAAACCGCTTAAAGAATTACATTTTTTTTGGTCTTTTCTACCAAAACTTTTTTATAGATTTTTTTTCTTTTTTATAAATACCTTTCATTACAAATAACATCTTTCTCTAGAGACCAGACTTGACATGCCACAAAACCAGCCAACCAAAGGAGCCACTTACTGATTGTAGATAATCTACATTGTTAATGCAGTGTCAAATGAATCATTAAGATTCTTACACCTTTCAACTATTCACTAGTAAAACATTTAAGTGTACTGTTAAACTACTCCATAAATGATATATATGTATCAAAATGTTGTAGCATTAACTAATCCAAATAGACTATGGATTTAAAGGTATATATCACTAGATTTTTATTCTGTGATCTATAGAGTGGAAGAAAATAACAAAATGAATGCAAATACTCCTCTGAACATCATACTATTTTTCCAAAGTGAAGATGTTGCACATTTGGGATGATTTAATAACAACAAGCTTAAAAAATCCATCATTGTTGTCAGCAAATATTGTTGCAAGAAATAAAAAGGTGAATTGTAATTGGTCAGATTTTGGGACAAAACTAGCCAAAATTTAAGCCATTAATTGTGTGTATTAAAATAACAAATTATTCTAACCAAATTGTTTGAGAAAAGATTTACTGAAAATTTTCTTATGATTTTATACACAATTCTTTTTTCCAAAAAATTATGCCCATTGCTTTTACAGGCCATTCATTTTTTTCTCTAGTGATCCCAGCACTTCAAAAGTGTTAATGACATCCATCCGTCTTGAGAGGCAATAGAAAGTGTCATAAAAGCATCTATGGTTGTCAGATGGCCTAAACATAGATTTTTTTATTGTGGTGAAGGCTTGTGTAGCACTATCCACACTTCTTGGAACTGCTGATAACACAAAGTCGGTACAAGTGATTGCCACAGACCACATGAACAACAGACCTCAGGTTTTACTTCATAGTTTTCTTTCTCCAAAATACCTGTCTTGCCAAAGACTAAGGGTGCATCTACCCAGCTGTTTAACCATACCCCCAGACACTAACTTGGGTATTTCCACATCTCTGTGCAATATACGGTATCTGGTATTCATAAATGGTTACCCATCTAAGTACTGACCAGGCTCAACGTTGCTTAACTTCGGTGATCTGAACTGGTGTCTCTAACGCGAATTGAGCATTGTAATGCATCTAAACAGAATTCAGCAAAACTATGTATATTTTTAATCAATTGATTTTTATTTTTGAATAATCTTATATGACTCAAATGATTCTTCTTTTTTTCTTTTTTAAATTTCCTGTTAGATTGTTATATAACAAAAGCACAGGCAAACCTAATCCCTTAATCTATCTTAAAAGGTTCATTAGCCAACCTTGTAGGTGTTAAGCTATTAATGTGGTAATGCATGTATCATGAAAATAATTACTAAGATAGAAAGTCTTAAATAACTATTAATCCTAAAATACTAATTGTATGTTTTTTTTGTTGGTTTCATTTTCTTTCTTGTTGCTTTTGAAAGCGCTCCTTTATTATCTTTTCAGAACCTCAATTCAGAAATGGGCAGTCTATGGCCTTGGGGACAAATATGTAATGTCTTCTAATTGGTTATAAACTGCTACAAAAATCCCCCTTTTGTGGGGAAGAAATAAGAATAATGAAACATTCATAAAAGTACATTTTGATATAAAAGATAAAAAAAAACAACTTTTTTTAGTTTTATCTACATCTACCACCACTCTTAGTATAGACGTTTTCTTATAAAATGAGTGAAGGTAGCAACATACAACATAGTGGTAACTATTTAGCACTATGTATATATTTATAAATGTTATATGCAAGTTTAAATAATATCCAGGCTGTTCTATTCACTTTAAAACTAATATTAATAAAATGTATGCATCAACGTTTACTCCAATAATAGTTTAAATATTACAACTACTATTCTAACAATTTTTGTTTGCAAAAAAATATCCATCTAAAATAAAATGGTTTCTGTATTGAATTAGATAGCTGTAAAAGTTGATATGTTGTAAAACAAAGAAGTCTAGATTTCTTAAGGATTTTGTTTTTCTAAGTAATCAATTAACCTTTCTCAATAAATTTTGAGTACCTGTGATCATAACCTTATAAAAGAAACCTTGTGTCTTTCCCCAGAAAAGCCTACACAAATGTGGTGGGTTAATGGTTAAATACTAAAAATTTGAAATTGTATAATGTAAGTTCAACTCCCAGTCAAAAAATTACCTTCACTTCACAATTGTTCTGAGCTAAGGGTAAGGATAAGATTAATCTTAAATCCCAGGTAGATAAAGCTTGGGAGCCTTGGAAGGCAGTGTCTAGGAAAAGGAAACATTGCCATGTATCTAAAATGATGCAGGCAACTTGTCATAAAATATGACCTTGTCTTAAATCACAGTTCTGTTCTCAACTGGGTAAATATCACAAGTATACACATTATACAGTGTTATTATTTAAGGAAGATTTTATCCAAATTAATATAAAGCTAGAAACAGTACGTATAGAATTCAATAAACTACCAATTTCATATTATTTTTTGCTTCTATGTAGTTGTTTGCAATGGTAATAGGCAAGTGTTTAAATACTTAGACCTCAGAATTGTAAAAAGAAATTGGAGTTCAAATCCAAGTTAAATCATTACATTCACTCCCAGTTGCTTCAGGCAGATGAGGCTCATCAACCTGGGAGAGCAACTCATCGAGGTGAAAAACAATACTGTTTTCAAAACCACAGAAGATGCAACTTTTAAATACCTGACAGATGTGACTCTAAGAGAAGTACAGCTCTGAAAGAGAAAACCTACAGCCACATGGTTGATGGCTAAAATGGCGAGTAACCTCCCATTAGAGGACATCAAATTATGGCCTTGTGTTAAGATAGTTCATATCAATGAATAATTATATATATGGTTATTTGAGTCCATTGTCAGGTGGCTGTAAATCTAGTTTGGGTTTTGTCTGTTTTCTTTTGGTCTGTCATACAAATTAATAGCATAATTTTGGGCTTCATAAAAATCTGGTGTAAGATTCCAAGCCCTTAATGACCTCTTATCAAATCAATGATGATGTGGCCCTGGGCATTTCTGAAACTGGCTTTAATATGGAAATAAGATTAAAATAGATTTGTGCATTTTGTAAAACTTGTTTTTTCTAACAATATTTGTTGAACCCAAATTCAATTCAAAATGGAAATGTTATCTCTAATACTTTTTATTTTTAAGCAAATATTAATTTCTGCTTTACTCAAATATGATTTTGCCTATATCAAAAGGCACATTTTTAACTTTTTATTTAAACCCTGACAACTTTTTTTTTGTTTTATACTTTTAGTCTTGTTTAATGATATTATACCTGTAACATAATACAACTTCTAACCAAATTTCTGTCATTAAGGTGTTCATATATCTGTGCCAAATTTCATTGCAACCAGTTTTAAGAAAGCGGAGTTATACTTGTAGTAATAAAATAGAATACCAATAAAAGACTAAACTGACCGTAAATAACCCATAGAGGTTGATAGGTAAAAAAAACCCCAAAAAACTTGTAGTAATGAATAATTAGTGCTTTTTTATAGATTAGTATAGCCTACAATAATATGACGCCCTCCCCCACTTCCCTGTTTAGGTCAGATCAAATTGACCTGACTCTTTTTAATAACCATGCAGCTGGTTACCCTGTTATTTTGAATTTCATATCCTTTTAGCTGCAGCACTTATTGTAATCCCCTTCCCCTTTCACCTTCTTTATTCCTTTAGACCAATGTACTTAGATGGCTGGCTAAGTGACTGTGAAGTTAGCTATTTGAGGATTATCTTTCTGATTATGATTTTATTTTTGTTTACTCATCACCACAAGTCAAAATTACTTCGAATACAAAATACGGTTAAGCAGTTTAGTTTTTGCTTTATTTTCTTTTTTAATCTAATCATGTTTATGTTTTTTATCCAATGGACGATGTTAAGTTTAGTATATTTAGGCAGAATATCATGTTAAGTTTAGTATATTTAGGCAGAATATCATGTTAAGTTTAGTATATTTAGGCAGAATATCGTTAATCAGGCATATTTCATCAAAAAGAATTTTAATTTTCCCTTTTAATGTTTTTATTTCAATTTTTCTAGTTTTCTAACAAGAAAGTTATTTGCTGGGTCGAGTGTCTTAATTTGGAAGAAAGCTTGGAAATTATATTAAGAGACTCGACCGAGCCACTAAGTTTATATTCAAATGAAAATATTAAAAAGAAAGAATTAAAATTATTTTTAATGAAATATGTCTGAATATATACATGTAAGTATTTGTGTATATATATATATATATATATATGATGTTAAAGCTGTCTATTCTTGTGGAGATTTTTCTGAACCAAGGGAGGCAATCCTTAGATATTTCTTCTAAATATGGTACTGCTTTATTAAAATTATTTTGCATGCAAGACCATTAAAAAGAGAAGAAAAACTATATATTTTGCAAGTTGTGTATCAGAATATTCTCAAAAGTGTGACCCCAGATTAATTTCCGCCCGAAAGTGTGACCCCAGATTAATTTCCGCCCGAAAGTGTGACCCCAGATTAATTTCCGCCCCAAAGTGTGACCCCAGATTAATTTCCGCCCCAAAGTGTGACCCCAGATTAATTTCTGTCCAAATGTGTGACCCCAGATTAATTTCTGTCCAAATGTGTGACCCCAGATTAATTTCAGCCCCAAAGTGTCACACAAAATGAATCATTAGCAGAAAATAAAAAAAGATTTAATTTGTTGTTTCAAAATTTAAAAACAGTTTTTTTCCCTGCTGTTTGTGTTGTTTTTTTAATATTTTTTTCAACAGCTTACCAGGCATTTCAGTTATTAAATGCTCTAAACAGTTATTTTTTATGTCTTGCAGCTTATAAATGATATTCTTTACCTTGATTGACATAGTAGTACCTAATAAATTATATTATAGGGAACAATCTATTGTGGATTGAATATAAAGTTAGTTTCCCAGTTTCTGGGAAGACTCCCAAGCCCAACATGAAGTTTCCTAAGTCAAGTGAAACATGAAAAGTTTGATGAATGTTATATTTTGATAATCTGTTAATTTCTTCTTTTACCAATAAAAAGTCAAATCTTAGAAATCCTAATTCTTCTAATAAAGACCTGTAATCATTGTCATCATCATCACTTGTGTAAGGAGGGGGTATGAGATCAAAATTCAATTAGAATATTGAAGGAAAAAAAAGATGTTAATTTTCTGTAAACAAATTTGTCTTTCATGTGGTACACACTAGAAAGTATTGTTAGATTGATGTAACATTCCAGTAAATAATATTGTAAATTGAAGCAGAACATATAATAAATTCAGAAGAACAGAACTAAACAAAAAAAAATTAAAATAAGATAAAGAGTAATAGCCTGCGGGCCCAAAGGTCTTTATCGTTTTAGATTTTTCATTCTGTGAGCTACACTTGAGACAAAAGAACAAAAATAGGTGAATGAACATCACCGTCATACTATTTTTCTCCAAGCGCAGATGTTGCACATGGAGAATTTAATTTTACCAGCACAATCTTTTGTAAGATCATCATTAATGTGTTAATATTGTCAAAATAAATAAAAAGCTGAATTATAATTAATCATATTTCGGAACAAAGTGTAGATTAAGATTGAAATAACTAATTAATTCAACTAAACTTGGGAAAATTTTTGGAAAAAACTTTTTATTTTATACTCAGTAAAATCCCCCTCATCATTTTTTTTATAAAAGAATAAGTGTTTTTTTGTCTGATGATAAAACAATCTATAATAAAAGGGTGCAGATTTTAAAAAAAGGAAGAAAATCAACAAAAAATACTTGTTTTCAATGCCTTAGAAGTAATTCAGGCATTAAAAATAATCAACATCTTTTTTGTTCCGATGTTGACAAACTTTTTAGATGAATTTCATTTATTATAATTTCTATTAGTTTTTTTTATTCTGATAACTATCTATAATAAAAATATTTTCCCGTTAAAAAATAATACATATAAAAAACAAAAAAAATCTATTATCAAAGTTTTAATTTAATTTAAAGGATGTCCAGCCAGCAATCATTAATGATATTTTAAATTAAAGGAAACGCATATTACAAGGGAGATAATTCTTGCCATAAATCGAAATTAGTCGTAGTTATCTCCCTTTGAATAAACTAATCTTTTATTTTAAAAACAACGCGTTAAAAAATAATAACTTTAAAATA
>JAYKTE010398136.1:0-10649 GCA_036873565.1 Xipholeptos notoides
ATGAGGTCTATCGTTATGAACAAGGAATGAGGTCTATCTTGATGAACAAGGGAATGAGGTCTATCTTTATGAACAAGGGATGAGGTCTATCTTTATGAACAGGGGATGAGGTCTATCTTTATGAACAAGGGATGAGGTCTATCTTTATGAACAAGGAGAAACAAAAAAAAAATTTGAATCAATTTTCACTTTGTTTTTCTAAAGGGATGAGGTATATCTTTATGAACAAGGAGAAACAAAAACAACATTTGAATCAATTTTTTTTATTTGATAAACATTGAAATTTCATCTTCATTTAATTTGATGCTTTTAAAATTCCTTTTTGTTTTCAATTATTTTTTGAGCCACTTTCGACTTCTGTTGCATCATCTCTCATTTGGAAGCTGGAAAAAAAAAAGAAAGAAGCAGAGAGTTACATGTTTGCATCCATTATCCGATTCCTAGAGAGTCTATTCATACATAATTCATTTACATTTACATTTAGATACGATTTGGTTACATTTGTTTAAGGGCATATCAACCGTTAGGTTTATTTGATGCTCAAAACAATTACTTTTTACAAACGTCTTTCATCTCTTAAGTTAGCTTATTCGGACTATATTTTCATTCTCGGTTTTATCTTCATTGCGTGACACACACACTCACATGACTGCATTTCATTTCCATTTCGATTCCATTCTCATCCACTAAACTTTATCATTTCAACTTGAAAATGTTAATCATCTTTAAAATTGGCTTATTCTCAAGTAAAAGCATTAATCAACTTCAAAATAGATTAATCAACTTAAAAATGTAACAATCAAATTCAAAATGGGGCAATAAACTTCAAAACGGAGTAATCAACTAGAATTGGAAAACAACTTCAATATGAGAAAGAATTAACCTCAAAATATAATCAAAAGTTGAATGTTCCATTTTGAAGTTAATTAATCCATTTCGAAATAGATTAATTCTTTGATTTGAAAATAAGTCCATTTTGAAGTTGATTATCATTTTAAATTTGAAATGGTATAGTACACATACATTCTCTCCCACGCTTCTTATTGTTACACATTGGTGTGTATCAAAAAACAAGAACTCTTGTGATAACGAAGAATAGTAATATTTATTAAAAATAGTTAAATTCGAGAATTGCTTGTTCACTCTCAAAACCTATCATTGCTAGCACCTTTATGATGGTCAACAGTTTTGAAAATTATTGTAAAAGGATTGTTTTTAATGATTTTCAAGAATTAAAGTGAAGGGGAGGTAAAGTCGTTGCTTTTAATATAAACGTGACACACAAGAGAACGAACGATCACACACGCTATCCTATTTATAGATAATAATAATAATAAACTCAACAATACTTACCAAAACTTATTAAAAAAAATATCAGACCAAAGAAGAAACGATTTTCTTAAAAGACTAAAGATAACGACAGTATGAATGAAATTAATACAAATTATATAGTGACATCTAAAATATTCAAACAAATAAACACGTTGTGTGTCTAAAAAAGAGGATAGTATGAGTCCAAAGAATCTAAATACACTTTGTCACAAATAAAGAAACATTGTGTCTATAAGAATAAAGATGAGAATAAAAGTCTGAATAATCTAAATAATACTAATTATCAAGACCCATGTAAGAAATTCATGCAAATTAAGAAAGATTATGTCTATAAAAATAAAGATTAGAATAAAAGTCTGAATAATCTAAATACTAATTATCAAGCCTAATTTAAGGAATTCACACAAATAAAGAAAAATTGTGTCTATGAGAATAAATTAAATAATACTAATTATGAAGCCTAATCCGAAAAATTTACTCAAATAAAAAAATATTGTATCTATAAGGATAAAGATGAGAATAAAAGTCTGAATAATCTAAATACTAATTATCAAGCCTAATTTAAGGAATTCATACAGATAAAGAAACTTACGTAACATTAAAGATGAGAACGAAAATCCAAATAATCTAAAAAAAACCTAATCATCAAGCCTTATTTAAAATGTAGAAGCAAATTGGGAAACATTCTTAGTCACTCTGTCAGGAGGAATCCTCTAAAATTTAAAAACAAATAAAAATCTGAAACGTCCAGATTGCTGGAATTTGTTATTTGCCCACTTTTTTATTTTAGATGCGGCAAGCTAGCAAGTGTCTGTTTGAAAATCTCCCGTCTTTTGATTCTGGATTCTTCTTATTTACTTACCATTTTTTTAGCGCAGGAATTCGAAAGACATTTTTTATTAATAATCAAACGACTACTCTTCCTCCATCTCTTCCTCCTCCTCCTCCTCCTTTTTGGGACATTCTTCATCGTCATTATCACACTCGGGACCCTCTTCACCTCCGTCACCACCAGCTATCAAAAAATATTACAGAAATATGGATATCACTAGCAGGGTTAATTGATATCCCCCCGAAAGGAACTGATTAAAAAAAAAGAATCGCTGTTAAATTTATCATTCTCTTCCTTCTAATTTTAATTTTATTAATTTGTATGTAGGATAGGTTTTCTGTTGGTCAGTTTATAAAAGAATGGATGAAAATGAATTTAAATCTATCTATTAGTTCTTCATTATCATTGTTTTAATTTTATTTTAATTTCATTAATTTGTATGTAGGGTAGGTTTTCTGTTGGCCAATTTATAAAAGACTTGATGAAAATGAATTCGTATTAAATCTAACCCTTTTAGGGAGAACCTGCAGAAACGGCGACCGTTTCTTTAATGAAAAAAATGGAGAGACGGCGATCGTTTTCTTCTTCTTTTCTTCACGATTAAATATAACTTTTGATTGATGTTCCAATGAATGAGTGTTGTGGTTGTGGTGGTCCTGGTCCAGTAGTAGTGGAAAGTCTAAATTCTGTTTTTAGTTTTTTATTTGGGTAGACGTTCCGGGTTCGAATTTGTGTAGACGATTCATTTTCCCCCCCTTTTTTTTTCTATTTAAAAAAAAATTCATTTATGACATTATTTCAATATTTTATTAATAATTGATTTTTTTTTTAGAAAAATACGCATTTTTTTTTTCAATCGGTGATAGTTGTTCGTGGTTACGACATTTTTCAATTTTCTAGACTATTAATAATTAATTTCTTTTTTCGAAAAAAATTGAAATACAACATTTTTCAATTTTCTTTTTATTGAGTTTTTGTTTTCGTCGGCGATCCGAGTTCGAGTCGTATGGTTGTTGTTTTTTTCTTCACAATTTAATAATGATTAAACTATTCTTATAATATTTGTTGCATCCACAAATTTAATTTTTCAAACTAAATGATAAATTATTATTAGGTATAATTCAAGCATTTTACATCTACATATAAAATCATTAAAATTATCACCTACAATTCTATATTAAAATAATATTGGTTAATAAATAAATTATTAAATAGATAAATGATAATAATGATAATGAATAAGAGGAAAATTTATCACCTCTGGGAAAAGTAATAAGCCTCTTGGACATTCAATTTTTTTAAAATTCAAAACTTAAACAGTGTTCTCAAAAATTAATAATCTCCAATTCAAGTTCTACTTGAACTCGCCGTGTCCCCAATTTTGAATTGGTATCAATATTAAATAAACGGTCGCCGTTTCTCAAATCATTTTTTTACTCAATACAAGGTCGCCGTTTCTGCAGGCTCTGCCTTTATTTATCTACATTTTTTTTCAAACCGGGATTGTAGGTTTCCCATTTTATTTTTAAGAATAATTTATTTATTTATCTAAAATTTTTCTTTTTCAATCCGGGATTGTGGGTTTAGTTGTATTTTAAAGAATAATCTATTTTTGTTTTTCTTTTCAAGCTGGAATTGTAAGTTTAATTTTTATTTTAAAGAATTTATTTTCAAACTTGGATTATGGGTTTAATTTTATTTTAAATAATAATTTATTTTTGTTTTTCTTTTCAAGCTGGAATTGTAGGTTTAATTTTTATTTTAAAGAATTTATTTTCAAACTTGGATTATGGGTTTAATTTTATTTTAAATAATAATTCATTTATTTATCTTAAAAAATCTTTGTATTTAAAGGCTGGAATCATTTTATTACTTACCTTTTCCCGCTTTGCAGTTCTTGACGCATTGTACGAAGTTTTTCGCGTGAAGTGTTTTACAATCTTTAATACATGTTATCATCGTATGTCCTCCAGCTATCAAAGATATTACAGAAATAACAGTCACTAGCAAGTTTAACTGACATTGTCCACCAAAGAACTTTTTCTTTTTTATTGCATTTCCGTCTTAATTATAATTCAATTCAACATTTTCATTGCACACTGAACGTCCAGTGATAGCAACAGAATATACTCATACTTGATAAAACTCCATGCCATCCCATATGGACCATATACTTGCGTAGGGTATTCTGAGATCAGCTGACCAGCTGAAAAACCTCAAGGCCATTAGATAACCACAAAATAGAATATCCCAAATAAACTAAATATCTATCAAAACCTATTAAAAAAAATCAAACTAAAGAAGAAACAATTTTCTTAAAAGACTAAAAAACAACAGTATGAATAAAATGAGTAATACAAACTATAAAGTCACATCAACTAAAAAACACGTTGTGTGTCTAAAAAAGATGAGAGTAAAAGTCCGAAGAATCTAGACACTAGATCACTCTTTATGCAAAAAATTCAAACAAAATAAGGAGACGTTTTTCATATAACAATGAAGGTGAGAACAATAGTCCAAGTAATCCAACTAATACAAACCAAAAAGACCCATTTTAAAAATTCACACAAATAAAGAAACATTGTGTTTAAAAGAATAAAGATGAGAATAAAAATCTGAATGATCCAAATAATACTAATTATCAAACGAGATCCCAAAAATTTCAAGCAAATAACGAAACATTGTTTATAAAAGAAAAAAAGATGAGAATAGAAACCCGAAAAATCTCAATAATACTAATGATCAAACCTCGTCTCAGAAATTCATACCAATGAAGGATCATTATGTCTATTAAAATAAAGACCAGGAAAAAAAGACTGAATAATCTAAATACCAAGCATGATCTCATAAAAAAACTTACTAGAAGTATTATTTGAAATATACAAGTAAATAGGGTAAATTATTTGAAATATACAAGTAAATAGGGTAAATTACTTGAAATATATAGATAGGGAAATAGGGAAATTCAAATAGCTGGAACTCTTTTCTTTTTCAGACCTGATAACAACCCATTTGAAGAATCTTTGTTTTATTCATTAACCCTTTGAACCCTGAAAGGCCGATATATCGGCCTTGGTAACTTAGCGAAAAAGATGACACGGCCGATATTTCGACTTGCTGTGGACCTGTAAATATAATGGTTCTGATTGGCTAATTGTTAATTTTGCTAAATACGTATCGTCTTTGTCGCTAGTTACCGCTTTCTTTTTACGTCAGGGTCCGAAGAGTTAAGCCTGGATTCTTCTTATTACTTACCATGCTCAGCGCCGCACTTTGAAAGACATTCCCGAAATTTTAGGTTAGAGTTCGAATTTGCGCCATTCTCTTGCAACTCCTTTAAACACTGATCACCACATTTGAAAGCCTCTTCTTCATCAACTACCAAAAAGAAATAACGGAAATATCGATCACTGGCAGGATTAATTGGCATTGCCCATAAAAGACCCGATGAAAACGAATCATTATTAAATCAACCATTTAATTATTCTTTCCAGTGGCGTAGCAACTGTTTTTGCCGCTCGGAGTAGACGTAAGATTTGCCGTCCAGGGCGGTTTTAATATTTGCCGCTTCGGGCGGACGTAAGGTTTGCCGTCCAGGGCGGTCGTAAAATTTGCCGCCCGGGGCCTACGTGAGATTTTCCGTCCCCCTCCCTCGTTGGCTGTTTATAATTCGTTAACCTTCAAAATTCCACGAAGCCTTCAAAATATTTATTTTCATGGAACTACAATCAAGAATCTAATTTCAGACTGCTGCTATTAGTCCTAGACTTTTATCTTATTACAGTAGTCGTATACGTATATACAATCGTCGTCAAAGTAAACCAAATATTTTTTCAAAGCAAAAAAACAAAAACAAAAATGTACAATTCAAATTATCAAAAAAGTTGCTGAATTAAATTTGCTATCTCTCTTTAATTTTTTTTCTATTTTCTATTTTTACTAATTGATACAAATTATGAAGCTTCAGAAAAGAAACATTATATCTATGAGAAAAAAGATGAGAATGAAAGTTCGAATAATCTAGATAGCGCTAATTATCAAGCCTCTTCTCGGAAATTCATACAAATGAAGAAACCTTGTGCGTATGACTTTAAAGATGAGAATAAAGGTCAAAATAATACGAATTACAAAGCTTCATCTTGTTTATATAAGAATAAATATAAGAATAAAAATGTTCGAATAATCTGAATAATATCAAATATCAAGCCCCATTAAAAATGATTTCATGCATAAAGAAATATAGGAATAGAGATGAGAATAAAAGTCTAAATAATCAAAATAATACTAATTATCAAGCCTCATCTAAGAAATTCTCCTAAATAAAGAAACATCATGTCTATAAGAATAAAGATGAGAAAAGCCAAAATAATCTAAATTATACTGGTTATCAATAGGACTCTGACAATATGCTTTTATTAAATAAAATTCTTGTCACAGTCCTAGTTAATAGGGCTGTGACAAAAATATTCTTTAATAAAAGCATACTGTCACAGCCCCACTAATAACTACAGAATTAAAAGAAATAGGAAAATCGCAAAATAGTCAAGTAACGACTAGAATATTCTTTGATAAAAGCATATTGTGACAGCCCTAATTATCAATTATCTCAAAGCTTCCCAGAACAAAAGATAGATAGGTTTTTTCTTTTTGTCCAAATATAAATAAACAGAACCCAAATCTGAAAATTGAGCTTTTGCCGAGGTAAAACAAATGAGAAAATATTTAGTCAATTGATTGTCACGGCTGGAAACAAAAACATTTTTTTGACAATAGGCCATAAAATAGAAGAATAGATTTTGAGGCTGAAAAAAAAAAGAAAAAGAAAAAAGAAGAGACATTCAATGAATCACAGAGAAATTGAAAGCAAAACAATTGACAACGTTTAAATGTGCAGGTTGGCGGACTTAACCCTTTGGACCCCGACTTAACAAAATTATCAACATGCCCATCAGGGTCGCTCGATAAGAGAACCATGGAGAGTAAAAATATCAGCTGTGTCATTTTTTGCCCTAGGTCACCAAGGCCGATATATCGACCCTTTAGGATCGAAAGGGTTAATATGCACCACGTAGAGTGGCGCACCACCTGACACATTGTGCGTCGCACTTAGCCTTCAGAGGAGTGCACCTTCACCTGACTCAGGGTGGCGCACTCAACATACAGTGAGGCGCACCTAATATATGGGATGGTGCACTTAACATACAGTGTGGCGCACCTAACATATGGGGTGGCGCACTCAACATACAGTGTGGCACACTTAACATATGGGGTGGCGCACCTAACATACAGTGTGGTGTGGCGCACTTAACATATGGTGTGGCGTACTTAACACATTGGATTGGAAACTTCAATAACTTTTTTCCTCTTAACTGATTTCGTTAAAACTTGACCATTGATCATCAGGTAAGCGCCCCTGCTCAACAACAACAACAACAAAAACAACAACAACAACAACAACAACACCAACACCAACAATGTCGATTAGAGTTATCCCCTAGGGTGAGGACTGGGAGTCTCAGGATACTCTGAGATTGCGAAAACTATGATAACAGGAAGACTGATCCAAGTCCGAATAGATGATGAGAGGTCTTCCTGCTCAACAACAACAACAACAATGTACAACGATTGGATTTAATTGATTATTTTTCTGATTATTTTCAGGTCGATAAGTATTGACTGATTGAATTGGTTTGTAAAGTCGAGGTTGTACACGACGTGATCAACGACTATTGCGGAACTAAAAGAGTGGACCAGAGGCACCTTTTTTGTAAAGCTAGCCTGAAATGAGTCAGAAAGCTACTCTGGCTGGCGCGCTGCATGTGCCCCGAGAAGCTGGTCAACAATAATAAAGGTTGTATTGCAATGCACAACTAAGCTATAATTGCACCAGCACGCCTACATTTTATTTGGTTGGATTTACTTAAAGTTTGGATAATAAGATCCTAGAATTGAATTCATTAAAGTTTTTAATAAAATCTATTGTGCGGAAAGAAAAAGTCCGGCATGTTAGGTGCATCACCCTGTATATACAGAAGCCAGGGCCGTGCTTAGAGCCCTCGCAGACCCGCAATTGCGTGGAGGCAGCAAGTTCCATAGGGGTCTTGAGACTGCTTGGTTTTGCAGATCTATTGTAATGAAGAAAATTAATAAGGATTAACTGGAAAATTATCATAGATAAATATCTATCAACCCCCCTATGTGTGTGTCTCTCTCTCTGTCCCCAATCTCTCTGATTCTTGATAGAAGCCTTCAGTAGGTTGAGGGGCGCAAATTGCATTTTGTGGGTAGTGGGACCGCAAACATTCTGCGAGAGGGCTGCGATGTTGCTAAGCACGGCACTGACATAAACACATCTGTAAATTTATCAGACGGCCAAGCCCTTTCAGGCATTACGTGTCATGATTACCTGTTATTTAGAGTTTCGGGACTTAACGAAAACAGCGGAATATAAGGGGTAGAGTTTCGAGCCAAGCGGTCAGTCAGTTACGGGTAGTGCAGAGAGTGTGGACAGTGGTGAGGGCAGTCGACCGCGGAATAAACGATGTGATATCAAGTGTTTGTCTGTATATTTTTTCAGGTGAATTTCGTTCCCAGCCAAAGATCAGCTTTCCCCTATCAAACATCTCTCTTAGTTGTCCATCGTCAATCGATGATGACCATCTTCCTCCTGTGAGTTCGTTGGTGCATGAACCACAGGCACAGGCACAGCCACAGATGGGGCACATGAAGGAGGTGAGTGGGGGGAGCAGGGTAGGGTTGGCCCGGCGAGCATGTCTCCCACCAGTTAGGTAGGAAGAAGATACCTGCACTAATGAGGGATTTTAAAGTGGCGAAAGGGGAGCGCTTTACCTAGCGCTACTATCTTGATTGTAGAGAAAGATGGTACCAGTGGCAAGGGAAACCTTAAACGACCAGCGTCTTCCTACAACTGCAGTTATTTGATGGGAACCGGTGTCCTACAACTGTAGTAGGAAGACGCTGGTCGTCTAGGGTCTTCCTTGCCACATAGAGAACATAGAGAACCAATGAAATGACTATCCCACTCGAAGAGGCGCCAGTTACCGAAAGATAAAAAGTTTCTATTTTTAATACAAGGATATAAACTTCAGCCCCCCTCCATGGCTGAGCCCCCAAAAAGAAAAAAAAAGTCCCACTCGTCTTGGATAATCAACAATAGAACGACCTTGCGGTCGGCTTAAAGAACCCTCAGTCCGATTCTCTCCGTATGTAAAAAGTCACTTTGATCCCCAGCTGGGTGCAACCGGTCATGTTACAAATCAAAATTCACAACTAAGCTACAAGTGAGCTGAATCTCTTTAATTTTCGGATAATAAAACCTCAGAATAATATTAAATCTTTGGACCCTGAGGACGATATATTGGCCCTGGTGATCTAGCAAAAAAAAGACGACACGGCCGATATTTCGGCCTTTTATGGTCCTCTACTAGAACGACTCTTATTAGCTAATTGGTAATACGTATCGTCTTTTTCGTTTGATACAGCTTTTCACATCAGGGTCCAAAGGGTTAGCTTTGTGCTAAAGTTTCAATAAAATCTGTTGAGAGAAAATAAATCTAAGTTTTAAATCCGGCTTATTAGGTGCACTACTCTGTATTTACAAAGTCTCAATGAAGTGCACAACTTAGCTGCAAGTGCAATGAATATCATCATTTTTTTAAAATAATAAAACCTTACAATTGTATTTATTTTGTGGTAAAGTTTAAAGAAAATTTGTTGAAAAGAAAAAAAAATTATTTCAGTTTTAAGTCCAATGTGTTAGGTGTGCCACCCTGAACATTAAATATTGATTCAACTTAAGATTTGCAAGTAATTGTTCCGGGTTCGATCCCCGACACAAACTGAAATTTATGGAAAACATGTAGAGCTATGACGCGACCCAGAATTGGATTTGATGATAATAAATAAAAGAAAAAGTTTGAAATAAGTAAGATATGTTCAACTGTTATTTCTGAATTGAAGTCTTGTCTGATTGAGTGACAACCTTTCTCTCTGATTTCAGGCAACCAGCTTTGGAAAGTTAGCTACCAAATGAAAGCGCATAACCTGTTGATGGTTCGGATTATGTATTTATAAATTGACGTCCTGTCTTTTTGGCTGACAATGTTTCTCTCTGCTTCCAGGCAACCAACATTGGCAATTTGTACAAGTATTTTTCGGATTGCTGTCCTCATCCATGTTATTGCGGTCTTCACAACGTTTCGGCCGATTTGTCCTCCGGCCGTCTTCAGATGATCGAACTTGGGAAACTTCTTGTCGTAATCGGGAATTACAGAATTAAGAACTTAACCCTTTATTCAAACTACGTGGCGTAACGGTTAAAGGCGTTGATTATCAACAGTTCGAAAGTGAGCATAAGCTGAAGGTAAAAGGTTTGATCCCACCCTAATGCAGTAGTCACCAAGATTCCGAGATTTCAACACTCTACCCGGTCATGGTTAACAGAACGAGAGCAGGCTACCCCCGT
>JAYKTE010398247.1:0-10649 GCA_036873565.1 Xipholeptos notoides
GTTCATTATCCAAGGTCATCACCCAAGTTGATTCAATGATAGAAATCTAAACAGTGCTGGATTGGGTTCAGCAATTTATTCAACATTACTCGAGATAATCTTTAATAGAAAAAAAATGAACCAAAAAAAGACAATGAAAGATGTAACAGAAAACAAATCACCCACAACAACAACAACAACATTAAAATGCACAAAACACAAAAACATATCAACCACTGTCCTTTTGGCATTGAGGAGATCTCTTTTCTTTCCTTGCTCCTCAAGATGTTTCAATACAGGAATGCTCGTTCAGACACAATCTTGATTGATCTACGATTAAAATGAAACAATGGCAGCTGCTGATGACGTGAGATTTTTCCCGCCAATCGCCGCTGGATCCACTTTTGCGCTGCGCAATTCTTCGCCTGTTAGTCGTGCTCGGTTGCACAGCTGAATCAGACATCTGGGCAATGTCATTAGATTAGTGACCGCCGGCAACATGCTAACAACATACATACAAATGTTTTCGTCATCATAAATAACTTGGTCGGTCATTCTTTACTACTCAAACTTCAGATATGTGCAACATATATTTCAATGCACAGAGTATTAATTAACAAAAGAAAAAAAAAAGATTTTACATTTTGACTTTTTTGACACTTGTG
The DNA here is from genome assembly GCA_036873565.1 of Xipholeptos notoides. Lineage (NCBI taxonomy): Eukaryota > Metazoa > Mollusca > Cephalopoda > Idiosepiidae > Xipholeptos > Xipholeptos notoides. The sequence goes on from JAYKTE010398247.1 coordinate 645, forward strand.
TATATTTCTAAAGTACACTTTTAAAACTTATTTCTGGGGCCTTTATTTTGAATACTCTTTGATAAGTAAAGAGGGGAGTCGATTTGGCCCAGTGGGTGGGCAGTCGGACTTCGGAATCGTAGTACGCGAGTTCGAAACCCAGTTGTTCCGTTTGCTTTCATATTCGGACTAATACTCTTGGGAAACGTATTAATCCACAGATTCCCTCTGTAATATGATGAGAGGGACGAATGGGATTCGATCCTCGAACTATGGATTTGAATCTGAAACTTAAACAAAGAGAATTTAGGAAAAATTAAAAGGTCAGAAAAAATGCAATTGTGTACAAAAGTTGTTTTGATAAAAAAAATGAGAACGAATTCCTGGATGTTATTTTATTAAATTCCTGGAATGTTATTTTATTAAACAATGGAAGTCGATTTGAACAAAGAGAGGATTTTATTATATATAGACTAAGCAATAGTGAAGAAGAGGAGATTTTTCTGTCAACCAGATCTGTACCGGACGGGTGTGACGGACCCCCCCCCGTGGGGGTGGTGGTGCCGCAGAAATGGCAACTCTTTCTCTCTCCAAGCAAAAGTTTGTTCATGAATAAAAAAACTAGAGAGAGAAAAATAATACGAAGGAAATTAACTGGCTTGTTGTGATTTCAATCTGCAAACACATACACCCACACACATAAGTATGACATACACACATACTAACATACAGACAACACAACTGGACGATCACTGACCAAGCAAAGGGGGAGTTGGGATCGACAGTCCCCCTCATCCCGCCGAGAGACTGCGAGGGGCGAAGTGTGCTCCAGCCTAAAGGTATCTCACTCGCGGAAGTAAAGGGTGAGCAAATGCAAGGGAGCGGACCCTGGGGACAGAAGCGAGGGGCTGACCAACACATAAAACACCCCATGGAGTAACGATACACCTCAATCTATGTGTTAAATAGGGTAAATTGTGTTATTAAAAAAACTGTGTGGACCAAAAATTATTGATTTTGGCATTAAATGACCTAAAAAGGTTGATATGCCGTTAAAAACAAAATCAAACAGTTAGGTAAAGATATATTGTCACAATTCATCTTTGTGTTGATACATAATTGTATATATACATAACAGATGATGTTGTAGGCCAAATTAGTGAATAATGCTAAGTGTCTTTTTTCTTTATTTACATTGTCCATGGTTTCGCCAACCAGTTGGAATTAATGTATCTACCTGCAATTTTCTCAATAAAATCCATGTTTTTACAGGAGGACTGTCATCCATACGGCAGAGCTCCCCCCACCTACAAAGAAATAGAACCTTTGCTCAAAAGGTGGACTCATCGTATTGCCAAAGATCCAAGAAAGCATGTTTTCCGTGGGGTAAGTTTATAAAAGTACACACTTATTTAATATTTTTCTGGTTAATTTCTTTGCTTTAAAATAATAAAAAAAATGGAAAAAAAGCGTAAGTGCAAATATTAAAGATACACAAACAATATGACTCCGTACACAACCGCGACTTAGGGAAACGATGATATGTAACAAAAATGAATAAGTGATAAAACACCTATATCCGATTTCTTGTTTCGTTCATCTTTTTAAATGTTTTTTTTCTATTTTGTTACACATATCTTATCTATCTATCTATCTATCTATCTATCTATCTATCTATCTATCTATCTATCTATCTATCTATCTATCTGTCTATCTATCTAACTATCTATCTATCTTTCTCTATATATATGTATTGGATCGAAGTTAACATATTTATCACATGACGCACACATATGGTGACTGCCACTTCTTTATAGAAGACGGCCAACCCTTACAACATATTCTAATGCGAATGAGTCCGCATATGGTTCCACATACTCCTTCCCGTCCTGAACCGCTTTCCGCATACCCTGCAGGATAGTCTTTCTGGTGGGCGGCCCGTCCCCAGCTGTATCCCTTACTCCCGTATACATATAAACATATATATATAAATACTTTATTTATAAAAGCATTTATGTATATAGATATACGTGTGTTTGTATTGTATATTTTTAATGTGGTAGATATGTTAACATCTGTCCAAGTTATTGGAACACCCTTTATATATTGATCGACCTATTTTATTTTATTTTATTATTTTTTTTTTTTTTGGGGGGGGGAGAGACTGACCAAATATTTTTAGCTTGGTGAAATTATTTTTAGATTCATTTTGATGCTGTCTCTTCAAATCCTGGTGGAATTAGCGTAGGATTCAGTCGTGAGATATTCTCTTTAAATATTTCAGACCTGATGGAAATAGTTTTAGATTTAGGTTTAGTGTAATCCCTACAAATGTTTTTAAGCTCTAAGGAAATTAACTGTACATTCAGTACCTAACGTCGAATTGTGTATTGTCTATTTTGTAGAAATTAGACTATTATTTGTACCAATTGTGAAAGAAGGCTTTATATGGGTTTTTTTACGTTTTATGACATATTAAACTTTTTAGGTCATTTAATGCCGAGAACAATCTTTTTTGGTAAACATTATTTTTTGTCGACACAGTTTCTTTAATAACACAATTTTAACTATTTAACCCATAGCTGGAGGTAAGGTGGGGATTCATACCTTTCCCAAGGGTTTTAGTCCAAATATGAACGCAATGCAAAAATCTGGGATTCGAACTCGCCTACTGTTGTTCCGAAAACCGACTGCCTATCCACTGGGCCAAATCGACTCCCCGCTTTATATGTACTTTGTTAAATATCTAATATCATAAAAACTGAAAATTCAAAGTAAAGCCCATCTGTAGATTGTACCGAAGAAACAGAAAATAACAAGTATTAGCCCAAAGAGTTTGGTGAGTGTGTCAGTTTTAATATTGTTTATGTATCATGTTGGTAAAAAAGTAAAGTCTGGTTTAAAGCTCTTAGGTCTTGAGCAACACAATTTCCAGCATCTGAAACTTTTCCAACGAGTTTTAATAATGGCGTATCATGGTTTTATGATCTATGCATAACTGTTCTGTAGTTTCTTTAGTAGGATTCTGAAAAAACAAGAGTTTGCAATCGGTTTCTTTGGAGGACCTCTCTTTGGCTTAACTTTTAAAGTTAAACCAACACATTGGAAATGAAATACTATTTATTACAACTTCTTTCATTTCCTACATTATTCCCATACATGCTTCGAATAGACTTACTTCCATTAACACCTTTGTGAAAATCGCAGAGTAAAATAATAATGTCCCCTTAAATGGAACAAATCTGGTTGCCAAAATCTAGAAGAATATGAACAGCACAACGGTAATCTGAAATAAAATCATTTTGTTTAGTCACAGATATATATATTACAACTACAAAACAATGTAGATCATAAGTGAATACAATTTAAAATAGTTGTCATAAAAATCTGGACATTACTTTTGCACAAACTTGATATAACAATGAAGATTCAAATAAACCAGAAAATTTAAATGATACAAATAATCAAGCATTATCCTAATATTCAAACAGATTAAATTCTATCCTTAAATCGTCGAAGTAATGCATCAATTAATTGATAAACTACTAAAATTACATAAAATTCCTACAGTTCCCCCAATCTTTATAAGTCCTCGATTCCTTTATAATTCCTCGAATCTATATATTTATTTGTTTGTGTTTAACGGTATATCGACCATTTTAGGTCATATAATGCCGAGAACAATCACTTTTGGTAAACGTCAGTTTTTGTCCACACTTAGTTTTGACTCTTTAAAATTTATCGAATATATATAATTCCCAAAACACAAATCTTTTAATTTAATTTCTATTAACTTGACTTTTGTTATTTTTCGAATTATGCATAAATACAATACAATGCAAGGAAGAAAAAAAAACGTATAAATAACCAAATAGAGATATAAAAAAAGTAAACATTTTTGGAAAAAAAGTCTTGAAATATTCACTAGTCACGTTATCTTCAATAGTCTTTGTCACTTTTATATCTGTTGCACTTTGGCCTTCAGAGGCTAAAGGGAAAAAACTCGATAAGTCTAAAAAATGTTTAAGAATGTAACAATGGCGGTAAAAAAATCCAACTCGTTGAAACACAATAGCAATAAAAGCAACAACCAAACCTTCTATACAATAAAGATATAACAAAAAAAAACAACAAAAACATTGAACAAAAAAGTACATAGCCTATTCAATTGTTGATGCTTTTCATGGGTGTAAAAAGAAGTATGGGCCTGTCATTTGATTGCACAAAGACTGTTGGAATGAAGTCTGACAGGTGGCGAGTTAATTTTTACCTGTGCAGCTCCCCAAAGAACGTAACAAGAACTCCTGTCACCTGTCCTTACATAAGATCATCATTCTTGTAATATCTGGCGACCTGCCCATTCTGGAACTCAATTAAGCACACGAGGCACATGCTACTGAGACGCATCGTTCTTTCGATGTTTTTCCTAGATTTTCTCACTTATAAGATAACTTTGCGTTCGAAGTTTTCTTATTACTCTTAGAGAAAGGAAAAAATGAAACAAAACAAAAAAAGAGGAAGAAGCAAGAGAAAAAGGAAAAAACAAAAATTGACAGTCTTAGCCTTCGAGACATAAATTCTTTGTCAACACACCATCTTTAGAAGAAAAATCTTTAGTAATGAAGGGCGATGAGTGAACTGTTACTTTTTCTTATTCGATTTTAGCCACTTTTCCCTGATCATTATTTCAGTTGTGATCAGGACTGAAAACAAGATATGCTGCATTTAAAAAATCAGTCAACTAACCTGTTAATAAACCAAAGGTTAGCAAAGTAAAAAAAGCAAAGTAAAAAAGGCAAAAAAAAATAAAAAAATGAAAAAACAAACAAACAAAAAAAAAAGGATACAAATTTGTGTACAATTAGAAAACTTGCAAACCACCAAAAACTTAATTCGTAAAACACCATATTTTAGATTTTTATTTGAAGACATCAATTGTAATTTTGATTAATACTAGGAACAATGATTCAGTTTTCTTTCATTCTAAACTAGCAGGAAAGCCTTGTGTTGTCCGGCCTACTGAAAATTTTAGGTATTCCCGAAATGAAAAAGAAAATTGATCACTATTTTCGACGCATGAGCTGCATTTTTCAAGCGGTTAATTATGATTCAGCACTTAAAGTGTGCAGGAAAAAATGTCTATTAACATGCACTTTTTTTAAAACGAATTTGTAAGATGGAAAAAACACGCTAGTTCATTTATATTTCAGATCAGCGTTCATATTCGAATTAATACCCTTGGGAAAGATATGAATCTCCACATTCCTTTCAGTTATTGGTTAAATAGTGAAAATTGTGTTATACAAAAACTAAGTGTGGACAAAAAATAACGTTTACCAAAAAATGATTGTTCTCGGCATTAAATGACCTAAAAGGTTGATATGTCGTAAAACACAAGCAAATAAATAAATATACTTCGAATCGGACACGTCTTATCTCTAGTTTCATTGCTTCCCCGGATTCTTTGGACATGAAATGGAGTCAAAGGATAATTATAAGGAAAAATGGGTACAGTGAAAGTACATTATTACTTGTATTAGTAGTTGGCAATGTACTATTGTTTAATTAGAGTATAGGCTAACAGTATTGTAGTATACTACGTGTTATTAAAAAAAAACTAAGTGTGAAAAAAAGTAACGTTTATCAAAAATGATTGTTCTAGGTATTAAATGACCTAAAATGGTTTATATGCCGTAAAACAAACAAACAAACTTTGTAGTAGACTACTATGATTAATGTTACAAGCCAGATCGGTTACCATTGAGTTCCAGACACTCGAATTGCCTTAATTCTGTTTATCTTTTTGTTTTATATCTTTAATAATCAAAAGCCTGACATACCAAACTAGATTTTCGATAACTGAGTAGAATAAGTATTTGAAATATTTCGTTTTGTTAATTAATCTATTAGCTTTAATTTGAAATTGATTATGTGAAAAAAATGCAATATTTAGAGGTAAAATTTATTAAATCATTTCTAAAACTCGTTATTTCTAAAGGGCATACATATTAGATTAAATTAGTTCGATTTGTTAATTGCTAATATAAAATGTAGTTTGAAATGAATTGTATGTGAAAAAAAGAATGAAATATGTAAAAGTAAATTTATTAAATTATTTTTAAAAAAACTTTATTTTTAACCGGCAAATAAACTAACAAGTTAATAAACAACAAATAGATCTCGTTGTTATACTTAATTATAGGTAAAGTTTCAATGTAAAAAGAGTAATAACTATTAGATTTTTTAATCCAGTGTATTAGGTGCGCTGCTGCATTTCCCTAATGGTATGGATATTGAAATTAAGTCTTTCCACTGATCTGATGTTAAAAAGGTATAAGATAGAAAGTCACTGCTTCATGGTGGTGACCTTTTCTCTATCTTTTTTACTTTATTCTATTTCTATACTTTTACGTAACTATAATGTGGATCCCAAAAGTGAAGATTAATCTGTTTTTCTCTCTCGTATTTTTTGTTATATTCTTTTTTTAATCAAATTAGGATTGTCACTTAGGAACTGATTCGCACTGGTTTTTCGTTGCTGTAACAATCAATTTAACAAGTGAAATGAATTGAAGACCTTAAGGAAGCGCTTTCTTTTACATGGAAACGCGTTTCAGTCACTGGCTTTCTGTTAAGGAACACATCTGAATAAGGATAATTGACATTGAAAGACTGGATGGAAATATGCGAGTTTTTCACCAGAATGAGTGTGAAGATGGCAGAGTTCACCATTAACAGAATGGAACCAATAAAAGTAGTCTTCGCTAAGCTATAGATACGCTCTTTTGGATATATTTCCTTGGTCGAGCACCAACCCAAGTTAGGCACAAGGCCATTTTTATGTGCTCATTATATATCGGGGCTTTTGTAATCAGTATTGCTCTTAAGCTAGATTAGTTACAAGAGGTTATATTTACTTGGTCGAGCACCAACTCAAGTGGGGCATAAGGCCATTTTTATGTGCTCATTATATCCCCGGGCTTTTTTGCAATCAGTGTCGCCCTTCACTCAGATGAGTTACTCTCTTGAGATAACGAGCCTCATCTTCCTGAGACAGCTTAAAGTGAAGGGAATGGTTTTGACTGGGATTTGAATTCGTCTAATACGATTCCAGTGACCAATTTTTTTCCACTACTCCGACCTCGATGCTTTCATTTCAAGTGGAATTCAGTGACACTATAAAACTTTTCTTTGCTCTCGAATACCCAGCTTAAAAGTGATTAGTAAATTTGATTTATTGTGAAAATTAAATGCATATCAGTTTTGATTAGTATTCTTTATTACAATTGTAACTAAATGATGGAAAGTATATCTTTATTGAGTTTCCTCTCTGTCAATACATATCAAATTGTATAATTTGCTGAGGTTTTACTTTTACCGATATTTGTTGTTTAGAGACGTTTGAACAGTTTCGTCTCTTTCAAGTATTGTATACTTTGGTGAGGTTTAACTTTTTGGAACACTTTACCGATATTTGTTGTTTTAAAATATTTCCTTCTAATATTTTGTTTTACTTTTTTGCATTCTATTAGCATATGTTTTAAAGATATCTGCTACTTGCAGATTGTAATTTGGTATTTTTCATAGCTTTTATCAGATATGAGTGATTCAGTTTTTTTTATGCGCAATTCAGAATCTCAAATAATATTATGTAATTAAATTCAAGATTTTGCATAATCAAAAAATCCACTACGGGGTTAGAACATAATGTAGCCACATCTCGACCCACGTTGTTTTAATTTACGAAGATACGACTTTAAAAAACAAATAATACACACACAAAAAAGGAAATCAAGTAAAATCATTTAACTGCCTTTATGTCGGTTATCCAATATTAATGGATTTTCTTAACCCTTTGGACCCGGAAGGGCCGATATATAGGCCTTGGTAACATAGGGCGAAAAATATTTCGGCCCTCCATGGTCCTATAAAAGAACAGCTCTGATTGGCTTGTTGTTAATTTTGCTAGGGTCTGAAAGGTTAAAACCAAACAAATATACAAATAGACAAAATAAACAAAAAATCAAAAAAAAAAAATGAACGTACGCGCCATCAGTTGGTCATTTAAAGAAACTATAAAACTATAACTTGTCTGGTCGAAATTTCATTCATAAGGAAAATACATTACTGCGGAATAGCTACTAAGTGTTTAGCCTAGGCTACATCAAGGTTACGTAGCCTACAGCTCTAGCCAAATGTTTTGCAAGACAATTAAAAAATATTGTTTCAGATATTTTTTAAGCTGCTCTAACAAGAATTGAACTTAAAGCTGTTTTACAAAGATTTTGGACTTCTATTAGATCTAACTTTTTAAAATCACTAACTGAGTCCATGTAAACGCGAATAAAACTTGTTCTTAAAATTAGAGGAATGCACAGAAAGTATTATAATTTACCATCAAAACTTAAACATACATCAAAATAAATATTTAATTTTTAATTTTGTAATAGTTCAAGTTTATCCCTTGAAATATTACCAATCCTCATGCCTAAATGTCTTAATTGGTTTTCTAAGTTTTTCTCCTTTGAATAAAGCAATACCCGACAGAGAATAGTTATCTATATATATAAATGGTAGCGTTCCTGTGTGTGTGTGCGTGTATTTGCGTGTGTACAACTCTCCTACAGCTCAAACCAGTGAACAAATCATGACCAAACTTGTCATGATTATTGTCTACAACCGATGTTGCGTTTTATTTATTTCAGTGAATTGTTATTCACTAAAGATTTCTGATGGGACCCTCTTCCTCTGCAAATTTTCAAAACAAAAACAAAAAACTTTCAATCTGATACAAAACACTGTAAGATCTAGTTTTCTAGCAACCAACTGATTATAAAAGCTATGGGAAAATTGCATTTAAATCTAATTCAAAAGCCTTAGGTATGAATAGAAAAGCTAATATAATGACACTATTCGGATTTGAACCCTTCTAAAACGATTCGAAGCTCCAAGGCGTTTCCAGCGTAAAACGGAACTCTAGTCAAAATAACAATTGAAGTCTAATAAATAAAAAAATATTGATAACGAGACAATTAAGTTCCAAATCATTTACGCCATGTTAGTATAACCACTTATCAAATGTTTGTTGTCTCATCTTTATTATTCTCCTCCAAACAATTTCAATAATGATGTGCCAGCATCCAGCGCAAAACTAAGAATCAGTCTAATCTTATTTATTTTTGTGTGCCAATAATAGAATTACGTCCAATAAACTTTGGCGCTTTGCAAATTATCTTACGAATTGCACCATTGAGCTCACTGGGAACGGTTCTCGGTGTTGTACAGTCTGGAAGAGAAAATCATTTTATATTTGCCCAGTAAGAGTGTCATGACATTCATTGTGGCCAGTGAATACAATCATCAGATTAAGACAACATCATGAAAATTATCAGGGTTGGATATGGACAAATTTGCCTGCGAATCAATCACATCCACCTTTTATTTTTATTCAGTGCAGTAATTACTATTAAATTCAATTTGCTTTACACTGCTGGCCTTCTTATTCAAAACTAGGAAAGAAGTGAAAGAGCTCGTAATAGGGGTCAGGCCTACGATGTCAGCAGTGTTGAATGCCTGATAGATAATAATCAGGATTGTCTTCTGCTTAAATATATATTTACTCTGTGCATGTGGAAGTGTGTCGTTATCTTAACACTTTCAGGAATTACTACAGAATTGTATATTTATGTAGATGTACAGATGTAAGCATCTTTGAAGTTGTTTGCCTCTCATCTTAATTATCTTAATGTCAAACACAAATTCTGTCTTCATCTATGCGCACACACATACACACACACCAGCACACACATTAATATATACACTCCTATATGCATATAACGTACCATAATTTCCCTCATTTTAACCTCGAACTCAAATTCTCTCTTGATATATACAAGCACACCCAACACATATAGACACTAGCACGCACAAACTCACACAGAAACGCAACTCTGCATGTATATATATATATATATATATATATATATATATATATATATATGTATGTATTCAACCAAAAATAAATTA
>JAYKTE010398358.1:0-19699 GCA_036873565.1 Xipholeptos notoides
ACCACACTGACTGCTCAATCCTTTTCACCAGACCACACTGACTGCTCATTCTTTTTCACCAGACCACACTGACTGCTCAATCCTTTTCACCAGACCACACTGACTGCTCATTCTTTTTCACCAGACCACACTGACTGCTCAATCCTTTTCACCAGACCACACTGACTGCTCATTCTTTTTCACCAGACCACACTGACTGCTAAATCTTTTTTATAAGGCCTTATTGCCCAATTTTTCTTTTAATTAAAAATTGATAGAATCTTTAAATTTCATTTTGATTGTCGCAACTTTATAGCATTTCTTCATCATAAAATATTCTTTCTATCATTAAAAAATATTAATATTGACCAATTTGATTTTTGTATTAAAATAGTGAGAAATGGGTGGGGTGTTAAAGAGTCTGATTGAAAAGTATTTCGTGCTTAGGAGTGAAGAAAGAGATAGAAGTGAAATTTCACTTTAAAAATAAAGTGAGGGTGAAGTAGCAGAATGGCAAAAACATTTTGTTTCTTTATCACTTAACATTTACAAAAGTCGGTATAGCAAGAAATGCTTTTCTTTTTATAATAAACAAAATCTAAGAAGAATAGTAATTTCACTATTTAATCCATACCAGGGAGAAGGAAATGACGGATTCATTAATAACTTTCACATGAGTATTATCACAAAGATTTAGGTAACAGATTTACCAAGATCAACCACTCCAAATGTGGGGTTATGCATTACAATTACACAGTCTAGTAGATAATCACAATGGTAGAGTTTCAACACACTGAAAAGATGACCATCAAAATGGATGGGAAGATATTGATATTCCTGAATTGTGTATCCATAGCTCAATGGATATAAAAGTTAGGTTTATAAACTTTTAAGTAACAATCCTTAGGAAGTTGCAGGATCAATCCTGGTCACAGGCAAAGATCACTAAGAATCGATAGCTTCATACATATACATGAAGGGTAAAGGATGCAGGACAGCATTGTAGAAGAGGTATTTGACTCAAGAGTGAAATTCAATTGCAATAGAAATAAGTCAAGAACATTTTCAAAGTTAACCATTCAATAAAAGACTTCACATAAAGGTGGCTCTAATGGAAGATTTATGACTGGACTGAGGCTTTAGCAAAAGCATTATCCAAGTTTATTCTGAAGATAAGCATTAAGTAATGAAAAGCAAAAACAAACAACCTGATAATCCGTCAATTTTCTGAGAAAGATTCATAAATTGTTTTAGTCAGTCTTAATCTAGTTTGGCTCTTCCCAGGAGAGTAAATGATTCTAACTTCAGCAACTTGCTAATGGCTTTCAAAATAACTCCGTACTCAAAGTATTTCAACCAACATTTCACACGAGATAAAAATTGGTTAATTTAATTATTTAGATCAGGGATCTCCAGACTATGGCCCACATCTGGTCCGCCACACAATTTTATCTGACCCGCCAAACAATTGGAACCTGATTTTAATGAAATTTTGAAGTCAAAACGACTGTATCATTTGTCACACTTATTTGGTTGCATAAAACTAAAGGCAGGAACCTATTTAGTTTACCCTGATTTTTCCCAACAAGATAGGTTTTAATTTTGAAAATAATTAATTATGAAAATAAGTTCATTTAAATAAATTAATCTAATTTTGTATTGATATCAACAAAGCCTTGAGTAAAATGGACTCCATTTAAGAGATACAACATCACATTACAGATTTATTTCATTTCAGGTATTTTTCTTTGTCAAAGAAAATAGTTTGCAATGTTTTGTTGTCAGATCAAAAGAAAATTTAATAAACTTGGAAAGTATTATAATTTTATGGAATGTATGGGCATTAACGTTGATTCTGATTAGTTGATAAAATTGAATGGTTCCAAATTGAGATAGTAAGCTTTTATGTAGTAAATTTGCACTCTATTACCAAGTATAGTAAGAACTTAATCAGATGATTGAATTTTTCGCTTGTCAAATTCAAGTTCTTTTTAGGAAAAATTTACTTCTTTGGGTGACAATAATAATAACAATAAACATGGAATTTGGTTGCATTTGCATTCTTGGCTTGTTACATTAGAAGTGGGTAATTTTAAAAATTTTGATTTTAAATTGATTAACTTTAGAGCCTAATATATTTATGCTATTTTTAATATTAAACCGTGTGTGTATAATGCATATATGGAGGAAAAATATATACATACATACACACACACACACACAAATAATAAAAGTGCTTCTTTGTCTGATGATAACATAACCTAGAAACCAAAAGCAGATAAATGCTAATCAACTATAGTGGTAACTTGTTACCTCAGTTCTCAAACTTAATCTGCTCTGGAACTGAATTCATAAAGTCATTTGTTTGAAATCCTTGTCCATTTAACCCATAATCTCTCATCACGTATTTTATGCATTTTCATCTCCTCAGATTGGTACAAAATTCGAATTTTGTTTCCAAAACTGATACAAAAATTTATCGATTTTTCCATTCAAATACCGATTTGTATGAGACCCGGGACGTTTGAAAATCAAGGCTCCACTGTACATCTACATATATATTAGTATCACAAATTGTCAAGTTATAAAGATGCTCAATATCAAAACTATAAAGTTAGTGGAGAAACAAGCTTGACTGTTTTTGTGACTTATTTCTCACTTATGCAATCCTAAAACCAAAAATGTATTCTTCAATCCCCAAAAAATAAGGTTGGTTTCCTGACACCTCAACCTCTTTTGGGTCATTTAAAGAAGAAAAATATCTATATTCCTATACATGCAACACTGACACCTTTCTTCCTCTCCCTTGTTTAATGTTAAAGAAAGTTGAATTGATTAATGAAATCTTGTAAATACTGAAAATAAAATTTCATTTCTTTCCAACAAAAGAGAATACTATTTTGGATAGAAATAATCTGAATCGGCAGAAATAGAAACATCGACTGAATATTGTAGACATTCTTTTCTCTGTGCGTTTGTATGTATAATATATGAAAAATTAGAAGTCAAATTTAAAAACATTTCTATAAACGTGTGCTCTTGAAGAGAGCAATATTTTTGTGAAGGTTTTTCATCGTACTTGAGCATTGGTCAGAGTTTGAACAACAATGACAAGAAGTGAGGGAATGAGGAGGAGGAGGAGGAAAGGATGAGCATGACAAGGATAGAAAGAAAAAGATAAAGAATGAAGAAAGAAAGAAAGAAAGGAGAGGATAGTAAAGGACAGAGATAGAGAGAGTGAGTGAGTGCAATCAAGAAAAGAACAATGATAGAGGGAAAATTTATAATGATGATGATGGTAATGGTCTAATTTCAACAAGAATAGAATTTCTTCTTGATACAGTTCTTTTTTCCATAAGGGAACAAATTAAATCCCATTCACTGAAGAAAAAGCACATCATTTAAAAAGTCTTAATAGGTCATATTATACTATTATCATATTAACTAGTATTTATTAAATTCTGGGATGTTGATGAGACAATCAGGGTCTCCTTCTTCCACGGCAATGAACAAATATATGGGGCCATTAACTATGGGTACGAATCCCCTGCTTGCTCGCACCAACTTCAGGCTTTCTGCAAGATACATATATTATTAGAGACTGCATCCCAAATCCTCCCTGTAACCCAAGGACTGTGGAGTACATAAATGCATGCCCCTTTCTCCATTCCATCACCGGTGTCCCAAAAAGTCCATTCTCCTTAAGTGATTCATCCAGTGGTTGTTACCTGCAGGGTGAGGGGGTTCTTTTCCACAACAAACAAGCCTTTTTTTTTAAATGATATAAAAATAACAGCATATTTTTATTTATGAACATACTGGAGAGAGAACAAGTGTTTTTTTTTTTTTTTTTCTTAGTTTAAATTAACTAAAATGCCAAAATATTTCACTATCTGTCATGCTACTCTCCAACCAAAACCCAGTTCGTAGTCCTTCATCTTCATCTCAGGTCTCTTTCCCCAGAAATTGAAAACGTATCTCTCCAAAAATCTAATTCAAAATCAAAATACTCTCAAAACTAATTTTCTAGTTTTCAAAAATTAATTATAAACAAAACTTAACCCTTATCAAAAATTCTTAATGACATATGCACTCCCTTCACCAGTGCGGAATGTCAAGATTTTGGTATGGCCTAAAATATATTTCAATCAAATTATAACATTATGACTCAACGCAAAATCTTGTATAACTTCACTTTCACTTAAGTTATTGTCGGATAGCTGTTTCGATCTTATAGGATCTCATCAGTGACATGCAATGTTGTTAACATTCAAAACTCCAAGTGGGATTTAAACCTGCAAACCACAACGTATGAAACAAATATTCTAACAACTGGCTCACAACATAATTATGCTTTCATAATGATAATTTTTACACTTTTTACTCTTAATCATAGAGGCTAATATCATTGATTTTTGATAATTTTCAGGGATATTCTGAGACAAAATCTAGCTAAGAACACTTCCACACACATGAAGTATATCTGTAAATTTTCAAGAAAATTGATTCAGCTGTTTCAGAGACCATGAAGAATGAACATACAAACACACACAATATACAAGCCATGTTAAATGCCAGAAAACCTCTGTCTCCTGTTTAAACTTAAAACTATAAAAGCCAAAAATCTTTTCTTTTCTTTATGCTGGAAGTCAACAGATTTTTAATCATAAGTCAATAAATCTTTAAATTGTAAAATGTTTTAAAAAGAATTTCATGGTTTTTCTCCAAGGGAAAAATAATTTTAAAAAAAAACCTACAACTTAAGATAGAATCAAATACTTCATTATTCTTCCATAACCATCCAAAACTCATTTTCTTTCTTTCTTGCCCCTGTCTCCACAAAACCTGCTTAAAATGATCAAAATACAAAACAACCTTGGTTTCTGTTGATGAAACAAGAAACAATTTGGGAAAGAAAAAAAAAAGGGGTTTTTTTCCATTTTTTTTTTTTTTTTTAATCTAAATTTTTCAATTAAAAAACAAATCTTAACTCGGGGCCATTTCTTGAAAGTTTAGAGTTGAAAATTTGGAATAAAAGAACTAGACTGATTGATTTTTGGATTCAATGTTAAATTAATAAATACATAAATAGATCAGGCCTTTTATCTTTTTGATTTTCTATTTTTGTGGCTTTAAATGGGACTCACAATCAAGAAAGCTGACATGAAAAGCTGCCTGGAAAAATTGTTGTTGATAAAGTAATAAATTTGGCAACAGATATTTAATTTTTTTTGTCTCTTTTGTTTTACAATCATAGCTTGATTTGCATATGTAATTATAATTGCTTGGTTTTGTAGGTTTCATTTTTTGGTTTTTTGGGCTGGCAAGTGGAACAGGGATATCTTTCAACCTGAAAGTGTAATCTATGGAATAAGATTGATTCAAACAGTAACACATGTTCATATTGATTGAAAAGAAAATATTTCAACAAGGTATTTTTTCCATAAATTGTTGAAATTTTACTTTAAGGAAAAAAAAAAAAAGAAATTTTCATAAATGAAGAGAAACTACTTGATTGATAGATATTTGATTCAAACTGTCCCTTACTTATTTCCCTTTCAACTTTTGAGATGAAAATAAATTGAATTGACTCCTTTTATATAAAAATAAGCAATAAATAAGGCCTCACTTTAAGACAAATTCACAGAAATGAGTAAGCAATTAATAAGACATGGTGGAACGTCCATAAGAATTAACTCTTCCAACAAAATTCAAAAGTAAATAAAAGAGATTTCCTTTCAAGATTTGTTTACAGAAATGATTAATTAGTAAATTGGACACCATAGAATTTGAATAAGAATATTTACAAATTTATAATCCAAAACCAAAGAAAAGTCATTAAGACCAGTATATTGGTTGTAATATCAACTATTTGGCTTCGATCAGAGAACACAATTCTCTAAATATTATCTAAAATTATGCTTTAAATGAAAAAAAAAATCATAATTTAAATTAGCATTTACTGCATCTGTGTATCTATGCATATGAATGTACCAGACTATTAATATTTGAGTGTGTGTATGTGCACGCAAGACTGTATCATTACTGAAAGGTTTTTAATCTTTTATGAATTTCAACTGCCAAGTAAACTAAATACAAGCAATTCTCAAAAATAAACAAAGTAAAAATCTATATAAATTTTTATAAAGGCACCCCTTATATATATATATATATATATATATATATATATAGTGTTCTCCTCTCTGTCTCTCCCTCTCTCTAAAGGCATCCCTAAACAAATAAGATTTCAATAATTTTTTTGTTCTATGAAGAACCTGACAACAAAGTATATTTTTTCTACAAATTCTTTCTTTATGAAAAATGTTTCAACACAAACTACATTTTACTACAACTCATTTTTTTTTTATTAAGAATATTTCAACAAAATTTCACTTCTATAGTTCTCTAACAATATTTTTCAACAAAACCACATTTTTCTAAAAATAACTTGATTCAATATGAAATCAAATAAAAGGGTGCCATGTCATAAAACAAAGCAATCTTTCTGCAAGTATTTCAAATCATAAGAAAAGCTAATGAAATAGAAATTTTACTTCTTTTTGTAGGATTTAAATGCATGTTTAAATAACTAAGAATCAATTTAAAATAGATTTATAGTTCAAATATTGACCCTCATATTATGCTGTTGTTTTCTTGTTTGTTTGTTTTTTACAACTATTTTCAGGTTTACTACCATAGAAGTTGAGCAGGTTTTATGTAGAGATTAGAAATATGATATTTTTATACAAATGTATCAAAACAAAGACTTTGCCCTTATTAGATGATTTAAGTTTCAGGTTTAGAATAACTTTTAGATTAAAATTTCCATTCAAATCAATAATATTCAATATAAATGTGAACACTCCTGTTGAATGTTTGCATAGACTGAGTTACAAGAAAAGATTCAAGTGTTTTAATTGTAATTCAATTAGATGAAGAATTTGTAAAAGAAAATAAAAACAAAAGAGGCAAGAAAATGTATTTTAAAATACCATAAAGATTTAATCAGTTGAAAAACAAAGTGGGGGAAAAAGTCTTTTAGTAAATGGAATATTTTGTCAATAGAAAATGTTCAACTTTGCCTCAGATCAAGGAGTGTCTTCTATTAAAACTGAATCTTAGTGTTCTCTCTGAATCCCTTCATAGATACTACATTGACATACTTTTAATCTGAGGCGTGCCTGCATAATACAATCTTTAAACTGACTAAGCTTCACAGAGCAATCCACTGTTTGAAACTAGGTCTTCAAATATAAGGTTAGTTACAAAGGAACAATTTTACTGTTCTAAGAATTAATTATGTTAATAATATCTAAAGCTTATGAAAATGTCGAAACATAAGTAAAAGATAATTCAAAGACTCTCAGAAAATACGGTTAGAGCAATCGTGGAATGGAAAGGTCTTGATAACGAGCCTACTTCCTTTGGGAGAAAGATTTCTAATTAAACTATCTTTCTCCCTCCCTTCCTTCTCTCTAGATTTTTTTATAATTTATTTATCCAAATAAGAATCACCAATGTTTATTAATAGACAGACATGACAAAAATTATGAAAATATATTTGCAGACACAATGTTTAACAAGCAATCTTTGGGGCATCAGAGAGTTTGGGTTGATTTTTATACAAAGAAATTAGAATAAAAAAAAATGACCAAATAAAAGTAGACAGACAGACAGAGAGAGAGAAAACTATTTTTTTTATTCTGCGAAGTCTGTAGTTAAAGAAAAAGGGGGCAGAAAGATAGAGAGAGAAATATTTTTTCATTCTGTAATAAAGTCTATAGTTAATGAGAGAGAGAGAAGGAAACTTATTTTGTAATAGAGTTTATAGTTAAAGAGAAAAGGGGTAATATGTAAAAAAAAAAATGCTGAACTAAAATGTAACAAAAATGCATAAACCTTGATGTTTCTTTTACATCAAAAATATATCAGCATGAAATGAAACTCAAAAAAGTAATCTATTAATTTGCTGATTGAATTTAGCACGTTTGTTGATGAAAGAAAAAATATTGAAGAGCAAAGAAAATAGGATCAGGAAGCACACAAGAAAAATAACAAGATATTAAGAAAAAAAAAAACTGTAATTATTTGTTGAGTAAAAAAAAATATTAAGACATGATTTTCCTTTTAAGTTAAAAAAAAATTTTGAAATGAAAATTAGAACTCAAAACTTTCAATTGTAAAGCCAAAATTTAAAAAAAAAACACCCAACACAAAAGAAAAATAATTTTTTAAAAAAACTATCAATTCTCTAAAACAAATTCAAGGAAAATATTTTTATAGAAATATCAATAAATCTTTTGAAATAAACTGAAAATCATCTCCCACAGTTAAGAGGCATTCTAATATTATTTATGTTGGAGAAAAAAAAACATTGTGATCTTTATACTAAAACAATCCTATTAAATTTGGATACTTTATTTAGAGATTTATAATTTATTAGTTGTTTTACCGCATATCAACATTTTTCGGTCATCTAATATGGAGAACAATCATTTTTGATAAATCTTTTTTTGTTAACAGGTACTCTATCAAATAATCAACATATAAAATATCAAATAATTGGAGGCATACCTTTCCTAAGCATATTAGTCCGTGTCCTAAGTTGACTTTTCTAAAGGCAGTGAAATTTGAAAATGATATACAGGGATTTGAATAAGCTTCAATTGAATGGATTAAGAACATTCTAGTTACAAGCATCCATTTGTTGTTTTCCCACTGGATTGCCATAAAACAGATTGTTGAAAAGCCTTAAAAACCAATAAAAGGCTTACTGTCTACCAACAGAATTTCAAATTGAAAGCAAAGCTAAGCTACCAAAAATCTCTGCTAATAAAAAGTTTTTTTTTTCAAAAGTCAAAGCCAAAATCAATGGAAAGGGAGAGAGAGAGGGGGGAGGGAAATTAAACTTTTTTTTCCAATTTTCAAAATGTTTAATCTACAATGATGCCACAAATGTTTTTGCTGATTTGGAAGACAAAATTAGTTTTAACAAATACAAAAAACAAAACTGCAATATTTTGATAAACCATAGAAAATACAACAGTAAAGATGGCCACATGAAATTGCGGGCTTTGCTGATTGGTGGCAAATCATTTGATGGTTGCACATGTTCACAAAATCAAAATCCTTATGTTTTTCAATTCAGATAATGTTTAGATATTTAGTCTTTATTCACTTGCATTTCATTTACATAAGATTTCATTTTTATTTCGTTAGAAAATAAGACAAAATATTAACATCACTTTTATGAAAGCTTTTTTTTTTTAATTTAAAATATCTTCTCATATTTTTTAAATATTTTAGTAAATCATTTGTGCTACATGTTTCATTGAACAGAAGTGAATTTGTTCTTTTTATAACTTTTATCTTGGTTCTTTCCCTTTGTCGTATTACAACTTTTAAGTCCGAGATCTGTTGGTGTTTAATACTGTTCTACAAAACTTGTAAAGCAAATAACTTACTGTAAAACGATACCCAATTTAAAAGAGGAAATTATTGTATTTATTAGAAGAAACCAAATTTATCAAATCTAAAAAAAAAATTTTTTAAATCCTTTTGATTTTCTTTAATTTTCGAAATTATCTAAAAGCCAGGGATCAAATCTAAATGTGGATTCAATTTTCATAATAATACAACAATAAAAGTACTGACATCAAAATAATGCACAATATTCCAACAAAAAAAAAATCAGAGAATTTATATCATAATGGCACAAACTTAAATGATGCATTTCAAAAGTCAATAAATAAATAATGACCAAAAAAAATGAAACAAAAGCAAATTAAGATGATAATTATTGATGAAAGAAAGACGAAAAACAATGATTGGAATGTTAATATCAATATTATAAGCAATTAACAAAAACAAAAGTTGTTTTTCAATTTAATTTTTTCTTTACTTTAAAGCAATTTTTTTTTTTAGTTAAAACATTTTTGAGTGGAAAGCCAAGAAAATAGATGAATAGCTAAGCCAATGATTTTCTTGATTGATTTGAACACTTTATAACAAGGTGGGTGGCACATTCACCGGATGGGGCAAGGGTTCGGGTTAGAATTATTCTTAATTGAATATTATTTTATCAAAACACAAGAAACAATAAGACAGAAAAAAAGACAAAAATATAGAAAATATTCAATCATTCAATAAATGAAAACAAAATAAAGATAACAAGTTTTCTTAAAATAATTAATGTTTTAAAATGTCTGAAAGAAAATCTATTAAACAAAATTCAAAAGAGGGAAGACAATAGAAAATTAGAATTGTTATTAAATTATTTAATGTTTCTCTGCCAATTCATAGGAAAAAAGTTGCAAGTTTTGTCATAATTAAACACCACAAATGAAAAGTAGTCTTATGCTTCTTTGTTTAATAGGATATCAATATTTATGGTAATTAGAAATGCTTGAACTCTTCTTTCTGGAAATACATTTTCCAATAAATAAATAATAATAATAAATACTCCCGTTTAAACCATAACTTGCTATCTGCGATCACAGGGAGAAAGAGATTGATAAATGATCATTGGATAAATTTTGATTGCTATTTAAACTCATTAATTGACCTCTTAATCAGCAATGATAATTTAACAAGTCTTTACCCAAGTTGGATTTTTAAACCAAGGCCAAGATATCCAGTCAAAAAATAATTTCTGAATTACCACAAAATGAGTTTTCTTGCCAATTCTTAACCAGCATTAATATTACTAAACAATAAACATACAAATTTGGCTAGGAAAAAAAATATATATTCCAATCAGAAAACCTGCTTATTATTAAGAGATTAAGGCTTGATCTCTCAGCAAAGAAAAAAGCCATCTATCCAAATAGATTGATTGATGTGTTTACTAGCATATCAACCATAATGGGTCATTCAATCCTGGACTTTGTTAGGGTATTGGCATATAAATTTTGTAAGGGGAGATTTTTTTTTAAGAATAAGTTTTAGATATATATTGATCAATAGTGAGGTCAAGGTTGTTAATATTTTTAGAGAAGGAGGTGGTTTAAATTTTGATATATAGTCTTATCTCTTTCAAGAATTGTGGAATTTTGTTTGGGGTGATATTGTTAAATAGATCTTTCAATTCAGATAAAGATAGATAAGATAAAATATCCTATGAAAAAATGAGATAAAGCAGAATTTAAACTTTAAATTTGTTCAATAGAATTTAGTTTTTTGGAGATAAATTTTTAAGTTAGAAATTATATTTTATGCATAGTTTATCTCCAATTACTTTCATTTGATTTTGAAATCTTCAACAAACAAATTTCTGGCCTGAGATTCAAAAACTTACTTTTATTTTGATTTCACATTTAAGACCTAAAATCAATAACAGTCAGACAAGTTTCCCCTTAATGTTTATTTTCTTTTCCATGTCAAACATACTGTAACTATCAACTCAAACATTTCCCTTATAGTAATAAGGTGAAAGGATACAGAGCCAATCAAATTAGTCACTGAAAGTTGGTAAAGGAAAAGAAAATAATTGCTATAAATATATGCAATCAGTGTTGTTGAAGTCATTAACAAATTATCTTTCCTATTTTTTTTAAAGATGGCTGACAAGGAACATCCCAGAAGTACTTTCTTCAATTTTAAATGTACTCAAAATAGAATCCCTCCTTTCGCAAAGGGTATCAAGTTCTAAAGGGAGAGTTTTGAAAGGACTCGTTCATAGTTATCTTTAAGAAATAAGAATGAAGGATGAATTGTTTTGTTGGGTTTTTTTTCAGACTAAATCAGTCTTAACAAGATAAAAAGAGAAATTAGAGCCAATTCTTTATAAAGAATAGGACATTCAAGATCTCATAAAACTCTTAGCATTTCTTCTGTTTCATAAGTTTCTATTTCTACTGTCCGGACTGACTAACCCAGTTCTTGCTGTTCAGACTGACCTACCCTGTTTACTCAAAAAGTATGCAATCTATTTTTGGTATGAGTGTCAACAAAGAAAACGGTAATTCTCACATTAACTATAAGAATTATGCTTTCAGAGTGTCCGATATAAATTTTAAAATCTAGGGTTTAGATTTAGTTAACAGCATATCATCTTTTAATGTCATTTAATTGTTGAAAGCCTTTTTATGAATAATTGTTTTACTTTGTTAGAAAAACACTCACTCTAATTGTTGCATAACTTGGAGGAATTCATCCTTTTCTCTCAGGTCTCAATTCAAAAGTGAACAAACATAACATTTGGGAATTTGAAATCAAATGTCAGAATCTAAAAGTTTTAGTTATTAACATTAAAGAATTTTTGTTCACGGGATGATTTATGAAAGAATGTTTTTTAGAGGTTGAAACAACAACATTGCTGTCTTGTCCAAAATGCATTGTTGTTGTTTTTAACAAAAGATTTCTATATAATCTAAGAGGAATGGATGGGTGGACATTGACAAGGCAAACTAGACAGAAATAAGCCACAAACACAACAGCAGGACAACAAAAATCTGGGATTTTATAGAATCTCAATTGGGAACAAGATTAACAATGCTTGTAAGTAATTATTTAAAAGAAAAAAAAAGAAAATATTACGGAACTTTTCTAAAAAGAATTCAAGAATAAATTTACATAATTTAATCATCAAAAGAAGGGAAAAATGTTATTTGCAGTGTCATGATAAAAAGCAGGAAGGGGTTAGAAAAAGGCAAAGAGACGAAAAAGAGAAAGTGATGTTTAAAAGGGGGGAAAAAAACAAAATGGAGAGAGAAATGAATATTGAAAAAAAAGGAACAAAAGAGGGAAAGAAGAATTAACATTCTAAGAAAGAGAAATGGGGGAAAAAGAAATAAAAAAAAAGGTTGGTTTTGAAATACTTACATGAATTGACAGTCTGTCGTGTCTTAGCACTTGTACAATAAGCCTCAATAACCCGCAAGATGATTTGATCATCTTCTGACTTAACAGGATCAACTGGAAGCAGAAAAACATTTTGCAATCAATGAGAAAACATTGAATAATTGATAGCTATAAAAAGCTATCATTTATCTTGGGTGAAGGATAGGCTTCAGGTTGCTTAAAAATAATCAAAACAAAAACAAATTACATTAAAAATACAAAAAGGTTTCCGTCTTATTCCTTCAATTTTATTTTTTCCTTCAAATATAAAAATAAAAATCTTTGGAAAGATACATCTTGTTTTAATATCAACTTTTTTTTTTTTTTTTTTTTTTTTTTTAATGTAAATTTGAATTTTTAAGTATTTTGACAAGCTTTCAGAGTTTTCTAAAAAGACCAAATACAGTTTTGGATTTTTAAAAGTTAAGCCTAGCTTTCAGGGTTTTCTTAAAAGACCAAATACCGATTTTAAATAAATGATTTATGTGAATGAATAAATACAATATAAAAAAAAATCAATAAATCTAACCATAACATTGCAAGCCAGAGAGAAATCTTGCCATATATGGCTTTTTAAATAATATTTCTAATATAGATACTTTAATAAAAATATTTTTGTTTTAGCATATCAACATTTTCAATCATTTAATATCAATTTTTTATAAAAATTCTTTAACCAACACAATACATTTATTAGAATAGTTTTGCATACCTAGAATTTCTTTAAAAATAATTTTCATCAAATTTCAAACACATAAGCATTTGCTTATATTGAAGCATTTTGTAACATATTTGTCTTGTCTTATAAATTGTGGTTTCTGGTCAATTTGCAGTGGAAAAGTCATAAACAAAGATTGAAAGGGTGAGTTGAAAAACAATGTAATTGTTTTATATTTTCTAAAACGTTGTCACACTATCATTGCTGATTATCATTCAGATTTAGCAATCATTGGCAATTTGTTTCCAAAAGAAGCAGACGTTAGTAGCACCACTTTTAGGATTCTCATTTATACATTCCAATCATCAATAACACTCAACAATAATAAAACACAAAATGATCAGCTGCTATGTTTTAATGTCTCTTTAAAAATTTATGGTATAAAAGCAACTCTAAAATCAAATCTTATTAGATTAAATATTTTTTATTATTTTATAAAACATTTTATAATAGATAAATTTCTAACTGCTTTTTATAAGCATAATGTGAAATTTAACGATGGTTCAAAATTAATATGAAGAGATTTTGATTTAATTGAAATAGGGTTATTTTGAAATAATCAAATAAAAGATTTGAGTTGGTTAATCTAACTCAACAATGCAAACTTGTTATCTAAACAATGTAACTAAGCATTTTCTAACATTGTAGAGCTGTTTAGTTACAAGATAGGAAGCCATCTCAAATACAAATAATAAAAGAAAAGAAAGAAAAAACAGAATGTGTCTAAAATATGTCTAAATAGCTAAATCTTAAATAATAAAATGTTATATGAATTAAGATAAACTTTTATTTTTATTAGGTAGAAACAAAATGCTACGGAAAATTAGCCTTCATAAAATCCTTAGTTTTGCTTGTTTGTTTGTTTGTTTGTTTGTGTTTTAAGGCATATCAACCATTTTTAGGTCATTTAATGCAGAGAACAATATTTTTAGTAAACGTTATTTTTTGTTCATACAATATGCGCTGTTTAACCCATAGGTGGAGAGAATGTGGGGATTTATACCTTCCCCAAGGGTATTATTCCGAATATGAATGCAGACGAAACTACTTGGATTCAAACTTGTGTACTACGATTCCGAAGTCCGACTGCCTATCACTGGGCCAAATCGACTTCCCCTTAATCATTAGTTTGCCTTCTTAAAATGTTAAAGATGTTACAAAAGTTGTGCTCACTGTTCAAGATAGGAAAATGAAAAACAATTTAGAAAAAAATAGAGAAAACTGCAAATAAATAAATAAATAATGTTAAATGAAAATTAATAAAGAAATATTTTAAAAAAGATAATTTGTTTCAAAATACATTCAATGCAAAAATAAAAAATAATTGGCAAAAAACGGAAAGAAAACACAAAAAAACATGCATTAGAATTTCAAAACTTGCCTTCGTTCGGGTTTCCTACTAGTCATGCTAATTATTTCGTATTATAACTCAGAATTATAATTCATGCTAATTATAATTACAACAAACAAAACTAATTATGAGCCAAAAGTCATGCATTGCTCCATCAGAAAATTAGGAAAACTCTATGGTGTGATTTTATTAAATGAGTTTGGATTAATATATTTTTGTTTTTCAAGTTATTTCAATTAATCCAAACTCTCATCTTTAGTGTCATTTTTACAATGTTCTAGCCAATGCTTGATGTGATGGTCCTAGTAGTTGATTCATACAAATTCTAAGTGACATTAAACTGAAGGAAATAGGTTCAATACAAACTGCAAACATAAGGCGACTAAAGAATACCAAACATAGATTACTATAGTACCCGATGAAGCTTACTTTCTTTTATTGGATCCTGAATTCAATCATAGTTCTAATTAAAGTTACAAACAGATCATAACATCCCCTTTGAAAGTTATTTTCTTTTAGATGAAAAATAATGCATTTTTTTCATTATTTCATAAAATACCTAAATAAATTAAATTTGTTTTTTTCTCTATAAATATAGTAAACAAATGAAGACTTGTACAATCATTTTTTATACTGTTATCTTCATCCTTATCATTGTTAACTTTCCTCCAAAAATAGTTGTACAAATTATCAAGCCTCATTCCGAGGATTCCAAAAAAACAACAAATGAAGATGATCGAATATTTTTATCGTAATACTAATTTGGTTGGGTAGGAGCTTTTCTGACTCCAAAGGAGATGCCCTCAAGCAACTTGCTCAACTAGAGTGGGGTGGCCCACCCCTGTATCCTGGGTGAGGAAGGAGGGAGATGATTTGATTTAATTGTTTGTGGACCGAATGAAACCTAACCAATGAAAATATATTTCTATTGAGCACAAATTTTTGTCAGTACAACAATTTCTTTTTCTTTTATGTCCTTAACCTCTCTCCCCCAACACATCCCCCCCACACACACACACAACATGTCTGAGGCATATAAAAATTATTGAGATCATTACATAATTTGATGAAACCATTATTACAGGATTCAATTATTGCCACTGGGACATTATAATGAAATGCACAAACTTAGCCAGACATATCAAACCCTCTATAAACACACACACTCTCTCACACACACACACATACATACACTGCCCGTCTGAACAGCAACCAAATTTATTTCCATTGAGGGGAAGCTGATCTTATCCTTAATTGATTTCCCAGGATACCCAAAAGCTAAAATAACCAAGTTCTAGAATGCAAATTGAATCAAAAGAAAATTTAGAGATACTTACAAGATTAGTTACTCCAGTCAACAATCTAACTATTCACCTATCTATGTGTCTGTATATCTATATATCTATCTCTGCATAAAGATTAAATTTATCAGTAAAAAGGCTTTAATAATGCAGAGGGTTTATTTTTTGTTTTGGGTTTTTGTTGGAGGGGGGAGTTGTTTATTGTAGATAATATTTCTAGCAAATTACAAATAATTCTTCTAAATGTAGAAATCATTGCAATAGTTTTAATTTCTCCATTCAGGAATAATCCGTGAGAATTGTTACATTTAATTAAAAGGTTATATCAGATCTGATAAAATGATTTAATCAGCTCTGATGACAGATGTTTCCTGCTATCTGAACATCAGTTTTATCACATAATTGTCCTTTTCTGTTATTTAATGTTTGTGCTGTAAAGGACTTAAATGGCTTAATCTATTTTGAAAAGAAGATTTCAAAGCAAGCACTGATCGAAAAGTAGAGATAAGGGAGGATGCAGTTGTTCCATTCTTTCTATTTCTCTTCTTTTTTTGTGTTTTGCTGCTTCTCTTTGTTTTCCATTTTTCTCAAACCCTGAGATGCCATGATCAACCGCTTTCCTTTAGAAGGTTCCTGGCAATTCGTTGCCAGCAAGTATGTTCCATGTTCATTTAGACCTCACTCAATATATTTCAATATTTCTAATTTCATCTTGGTTTTATATTTTAATAATTCTTACTAGCAGAACCTATGGAAATTCCACAGTAGTTGAAATATGAGAAAGTAAATTTAACAATCTTAATCTAAACAAATCTTGGGAAATAGTTCAAGACTGCAAATTAATTGCTTAGGAATTATTTTAGAATTTATTCTCATCTAAAATATGATAAAAATGGTTTTAATGATTTTTAAAAGATAAAGTGACTTTGTAGGGAGATAAGGTTGTTGCTTTTGATGTAAGCATGACACACAAAATAACACATACGCTATCATATTAATATATAGATATTTTTATATGAAAACTGATTTTGAATTTTAAAAAAATGTCTTTAATTTGATTTGCAAAACAAAATTTAAATTGAAAGGTTTTTATGAGTTATTCTGTATTAGAAATATCTGATCGTTCTTTTTGCCTATTTGTACCATGCGATCGAACTTGTAACAGTCTGGAGATGTTGATATATCAGATACATACACACCACTACCACCATCACTACTACAACCAAAAAGCGCTTGTTTCATTGAAGATGACATTCTGTCAATCATTTCAATCCCCCAAACCATAAACCAAAGTTTGTGTTATTCTAAAGTTCAGCTTAACAGATTTTGTTTCCATAAAACTTTGGCTTTTTTTTAATATTCAATGACACAACAGTAAGTATTGATATTATTTGAATCAGGGACTTTGATATATCAACTTGGTTGAGCACAAACCAAAGTTAGGCACAGGGCCAGTTTTACATGCTTATTATATGCCTGGGCTTTTGAAATCAGTGTTGCTTTTCACCTACATGAGTTATTGTCATTCAGTTGAAGGGTCTTATACACCCAGGTTTTGGGAATCAGTGTTATCCTTACACCAAGATAATGAGCCTCATCTGCCCGAAACAGCTGAAAGTGAATGCAATGATCTTTACTAGGATTTGAACTCATGTAATACAATTCCAGAGTCCAAGCTTTTACTACTGCTCCACCCTTGCTTCCCAGAATCAGTGACTTGGAGATATTTCAAAAATTTCAATTTTAATTGTTGTGCATAGTTCTGTAATTTGCAATGAAATCCCCACAGAAGCCCTCATTCATTCACTTAGCTTTGAATACTTTTCTCTTTCTCGTTAAATCCATCTAAATTTTACCACATTTCATTATTGTCTCTATCCACTCTTAATCATTTGAGAATCCAGCCAAATGTATACATGTGCTTTCATGCTCCAACCCCTTAACTAAAAAGAAATAACTTCCTCATCCCAAGAACTGTAGGGAATTCAAAATAAATAAAGTTTCCTTTTTTCATTCTATTGACTGTCTAACAGCATTTTTTTTTAGGAATCTTGGTCAATTTTAAAAGGATTTTAACCAATATTTATAGAAAGCTTCATTTCAATTGAAGAAATAAATCAATAAGGCAATAGCTATATATGTAAAGGTTTGGTTGGTATATTTCCAAAGACTAAAAACTGAGTTGGTATTTTTTGTTTAGACTAAAAACTGAGTTAGTATTTTCCTTTAAACTAAAATTTTTATTTTCATTTATTCTTAATTCTTGAAATACTGAAGACTTGTTCGAACAAAGATAAATGAATTTCAACATTGAATATGGTTTAACAAGTTTTCAATTTGGAATTACAATTGATTGATGAATTCTTTAATTTTCTTTTAATAGATTACATTTATTAATATGTAGAATGATTAAATTAATTCTATCTTGTTCTATTAATAGATAAATCCCTTCATCTGAAATGAGACAGTTATTGACTAGATATAACTCCTTCATACTACAAAAGCTGATGTGGATAACCTTAAAATTTAATACATTTCAACACTTAGTTAAATCGTGAAAATGCTGTGATGATGCTTATAGTATAAACAAGTTTTGTTGGAAGTGCACAACAAAAAATGAAAGATGCAAGTGAAAAGATTAAGACGTGAATTTTGAAAAAGAATTAGAGAGAAGTCAATGAAAATAACGAATTAAAACAAAAAAAGAGGACGATACATTACAACAAAAAAGCATGCAACAAGCAGTCAATAAAAAATAATAATAATGATAATTAAAAATAATAATGTTACTAAATGGTGGTAGTGATAGTGGTTGTGATAGTGGTGCATATGATGATGATGATAATGATAAAAGAGTTGGAAACACGAATGACAAAAAAACAGTTAAAAAAAAAAGAGGAAAGTAAAGGAGAAGACAACAGCAGGCAAATACTAATTAGCGTCTTGCCATACTAACATCGTTTCCACCTGTAGTCATATTCATCCTCTGAATGTGATCGCTCTGTGGAGGGAAAATATGGAAGAGGAAAAGCAATGAGATTTTTTTGGGTTTATAAAAAAAATAAAACAAAGAAAAAGGATTGAATTTAAGTTTCTATAATTTTCAATGTTTCACTATTATAGCGGGAAGGCTTTTTCAAGATCAATCTAAATTAAAACAGATGTTTTGTAAAAGTGGATGAGTAAATCTTTGCTTTTAAAGGAGTTGTTTTGTTTCTAATTGTATAAAATATGGAAAAGTATTCAATTTTTAAAAATTGGTTTTTATTTTTTGTATTTTTCCTAACTTCCTCTATGATCACCCAATATTATCAAACATTATTAATCTGTTATGACTAGTGCTATGGCAATATGCTTTTATTAAAGAATATTCTTGTCGTTACTTGACTATTTTGCAATTTTACCATTTCTTTTAATTATGTAGTTATTAGTTGGGCTGTGACCAGAATATGCTTTTATTAAAGAATATTCTTGTCGTTACTTGACTATTTTGCAATTTTACCATTTCTT
>JAYKTE010398359.1:0-10649 GCA_036873565.1 Xipholeptos notoides
TATATATATATATATATATATATATATATATTGGAAACAATATATATACCAATATTATGAATAAGCTTGGATATGCATACTTATGCACAGACGCACATTTATGCACACACATTTATATATATATATACATATATATATATATATGGATATTTATACATATATATGTGTATGTGCCTATGTGTATATATTCAAACATACACATTCACGTTTAAATATACATATCCTTGCATAAATACATACACATATACGTATATATGTGAATTATAATCAAAATTATGGTAATAATAACTGGCTGTCCTCTTGACTTTGAGCGTGACCGTTTTTTTTTTTGGCATTTTCCCTTAAATTGTGCTCATGCGTAAACGTCAAATCAAACTAGAAAAACACAAAGAATACCAAATATTCAAAAGGCAACAACAGTAATAAAAACGGAGAACCGAACCTGTAATGCATTAATGACTAATTTAAAATGAGTTTTTTTAATTTTGGAAAGACATTAAAATTAATAGAGATCCTAATAAAGCCAACATATAAAAAAAAAGTGTAATGTATTTTGTGTAGCAGTATTGGGTGGGCTATTTGAATTTTCCACACGTACTCAAATCAAAGTCTAAATATCAAACTCATTTATGTACAGTATATTTTCATTTCATTATCTTTGAATTTCGACAAATATCCTTTAGAGATTCTCTTCAGCTATGGGATTAAATAGATTCCCATATACTATTAAAAAATGTTTACACCAAAGGAAAAAGTTAATAAAAACAGATTGTTTCGGCACTAAATGACCAAATATGTTGATATGCCTTTATCCAAAAATTCGGTCAGAATCTTGGATTCGAAATAACCTTACACCTGTAGGTAGGTAGATGCTTTTTTTAAATACCATATAAATAATTATACTTGTCCACAAATTACTCAAAGGTAAACAACTATTAAATATTGATTTAAAGTTCATTCCGTTAGGTATATAACATGGATTTAATATTGAACCCACTCTCACTGTAAATTTATTAGAAACCAGTATCAGCATTATGGACTTTAATGCCAAAGAATAAAAAAAATGAATATGCTTATTGCACATATCATCCACGCACAACTAAAGTCCAACAAATGCTTTCATTCGCTCAATTGACATGCTGACTGGCATTTGTTATCAAATCAGAAATGTGCTTTGATTCTATGCTGTCATCGTTAAAATTCGATGTAAACAGCATATGCAGTGAAATGATGGTTAACCTTTTGACATCAATTGGCCGAGAATACCAGAAGTTGCAAAAGTGCCTGGGGTTAGGGCAGCTATGTAAAGAGGGCATATAAGGCCGTGTTGTCTACGGAAAAAAAATCACCTTTCACGGTCTCTAAAAGCATCTGACGTCAATTTTCGAAAAAAAGATTCGTGTATGATGCATATAAATAAAACCAGTAACTTTTCCGAAGTAATATTGTGTTGCATTAATTAATTCGTTACTTCAATCTTTATCCACAAACTAAATGCTGAAATTTTAACTTGCATTGTTCCAAAATTTTACCAATTACGATTTGACTTTTTTATTTACTGCGATTTTATCAAAGATTGTGTTGATAAATTCTCACAAATGTAAAATATCTGCTCTTGGAAAAATATTATTACGGTCAGGGGAGTATTGGCATGTGTTTACATATTTCTTAACACCCTCAGTCTAGGTTAGAAAATTGAAAACATCTACAATGATGGAGCTTAAGAGGGTGGAAGAGCGTTAAAAAAAGCTGAAAAACTCATAATGTTTTTAGTGATATTCATGTTATTTTTCTCAAACGCAAATTCTTAAGCAAAATTCCGATTAATTCAATATGTTCAAATATGTACATTTGGAAAAATAGATTTGTCGTTCATTTTAATTTTATTTCATTAAACATACAAATATATCATATTATTTTAACTCCTTTTGTATAATCGAGGAACACCATAAAGATTATTAATTACAAAACCTAATCATATTTAGCAGTTTTTGAATTTATCAGAATTGAACTAAATAATTTTTTTAGGTAAAATTGAACATTCTCAATTTTTTCAGGTAAGTGATTGGGGTAACTGATCTTTACTTGATCCTAAAATCTTTAATATTGTGAATCCAAACCATTCTTTGTCCATTCACATTAAAAACCCTCACTTCAAAAACATTTAATCTATACAATTTTTCTTTTCCCCAAAAAACTAGTAGAGACGGCTTACACGAGGACGTAAGGCTGGCGTTTAAACAAGCTATAGTAAATAACGTCTAATCTGAGAATTCTGAAAGTGACCAATTATCAATAAGATTGACAGCCAAGTCAGCAAATCAAAGGTATTGGGTTGGTGGGTTTGACGAGCGAAGTCAATATCTTCAAACACTTTGTACTCTTCATAAGTGGCTGCCACGTATTCCTAGACATTATTTTAGATCTGATTAGATGAGATGAGATGAGGAATAGCTGTTGTCGTTGTTACAATGTTTTGTTACAATCAGCGGACGTATGTGTTCATCCTCATTTGAACATAACCACTCATAGACATGTTATTTCTGAACAACCAATGAAACGGAACCCTTTACTTTAAGTCTGCCATTAAAAAATAAAACCTGACCAGTTGCTGAATGCTTCAATTCTTCATCCAAAAACCTATACACTATACCTCAAATTTCAACACAGGAAATCCCTTATTTTTAGGCAATCTGTTTTCCACAATTATTTTCTTTCATTTTATTATTACGATACCAGAGATAACTTTTCAGTTGGATTATTTACTAACATATTCACGATTAATCTTTTTTTTTGAGTGACATTATATATTCCTTTAATATTCAACAAATATCTTTGACTAAAATGGTTTTAAAATTAACATTTCTGCCAGTTTTTAAAAAAGGGACAGATTGCATGATTGAGAAGTAATTTAGACTTTAATTAAAATAGCGATGAAGAAAATAGAGGAGCATTGAGCTGTGACTCAGTATGAAAAACTGTTGAATTAACGATAATATTTAAGAAAAAGTCCAACGTAAAATGAAGAAATATTTGAGGATAAATTTAAAAGAAACAGAATGAATCTGCAACTGCAAAAATTGAAAAAATTCTCATTGCGTAACTTGTTTTACATTCATGGTATTCTTGATTTAATTTTAAATAACATTACATTATTGATTTTTGTCTTAGAATCTGTTTGGTTACATATCGATCAATATTAATTTATTCCAATTACGATTAATTTAACTTTAAATAAATGTTAAAACTT
The DNA here is from genome assembly GCA_036873565.1 of Xipholeptos notoides. Classification (NCBI taxonomy): domain Eukaryota; kingdom Metazoa; phylum Mollusca; class Cephalopoda; family Idiosepiidae; genus Xipholeptos; species Xipholeptos notoides. The sequence goes on from JAYKTE010398359.1 coordinate 3,251, forward strand.
ATTACAAAAGATCATTTATAACCGTACATTATAACCAATACCTTATACCCGGAAGCTTACCGATTTCAACTACAAGGAATTCTTTATTTCGAACAAAGTATGCCAATAAATTGGAATCTAAAAAAAATCAAAATCAAATAGCTACAAAATATCGGTAGCCATTTTATTTTGATTAAAAAAAAAACTAATGTTATTTTTCTGCTGTCTGGTAGGAAGCATTGTTTTTATTACGTGATTTTTTTTCTTTTTGTGAGCAAAAACAAAAAAACTAATACAGAGCTGTCTTGTGTTTAATTATCTCTATTTAGTATTAATGTTAACTAACATCTTAAGTCGGTAGAATTTCTACCATTTTCCAAGAACAGGCGCTATTTTGTATGTGTAGTAATAGCCCACCGAATTAATTATCGCCTTCATATAATAGTTCATGAATGTATTTGTTTCGTTCTTAATTATATTTCAAGTTATTTTTGTTGTGCGCAAAGCGTGAATTTAAGACAACAATTAAAAGTAATTTTCTAAAATTTGGAATTCACCGATTTCTTTTGATTGAACCAAGAACCCAGAAAATTTTAATAATTAAATCATTTAATTGGTAAAACATAACATCAATTTAGATTGAAATGTCCATGTTATTCAATATTGTAACAGTGTTATTCATAAATGCATTTTATATTATTATCCACTATTTACAGAGAGTATATACATCCCACGCTGTGACTGGCGAGAAAACTTAAAATTAATACTAAAAATTATAAAGTAATCCATTAAAAAAATGCATTTATGTTTTATTTATAAAACTTGGTGTTTTGAGAGGAATTTATCTGAAAATGCGAATAATGATCCAACCTAAAGATAAGGATTGCTAAGAGTACACTTCAAAGATTAAACAGTCTTACCTAGTTATGGCTAACTGAATAAAAACCATGTACCCGCGAAGGTTGAATAACAGGTGTAGTTTAAAGTTAAATATAAGTTATTGATTATGTCAGGAAGATTCCCAAGTTTGAGTATCTTAAAAAGGCAGAATGATTCGTCAGACGAAACGTCATCAAGATTACACGAAAAGAAATGAGGACAATAATCTGCAAATCCAATGCACAAAACTAATTTATTGTTATCATTATTCAAATTATTCCTAGTTTTATTCTTTTCTTTGATGTCAGATTCGCATTGTGTCAGTCGATAGGCCCTTGGGCCTTATTTAGATATTACTTGACAAACTCAGGAACCATTGTTTTGAACTCAAATGTTTTATTGAATCTGTGAACCAAACACTTGATTAAATCAGTATCGACAGTCTTCATTCCGTAGGAATAATCTTTGTACTATGTCAACCGCGGTTAAGTATTCTTAATCAAATTTGCCCAAAGTCAATTACCAGTATCTTTCAGGAAAACTTTTACTGGGTCTACCACAATGATGGGAAACATTCTAAATCAATTTATTTCATCCCTTTGAATTTATTCTTTTTATTTATTATACGCTTAACGGCCGTACACGACAGTGGGACCGAAAAAACATCTAGAAAATAATAACAATTATTCCTGGTGATATGATGAACAAATCTCTTTGTGAAATTGAGCTTTCGAATATTTTCATCATGACAGTCACCATCTAAAAGATATGATATTCAAATCTTAGATGACCTCTAAAACTTCTATGTACCAATTATGCAATAAATATACTTAGTACTCTCCGTTGTTATTATAATCTGAGAAAATAGGATCTCAATTGTGCCTCATCATTACAGTTCACATTGTATATCTATTCAAATCTTAGATAACATGCCACGCTCGTGTGTATTGGTTATGTAATTAATTTACTTGGTAATTTGTATAGTTTCTAAAAATCTAGGGAAATTCGCATCCTGTATATCAATTTGGATTTTAAATGACGTAAAACTTGAGTATGCCAACTATCTATTAATTGCTCTCATTAATCTGTGTCGTATTGGTTATCTGAGAAAATGGCATTTAAAATACGCCCCATCATTATGGTCCGCTCTGTATAAGCCAATATATGTGACCTTTGCAATGTATATCATGCAATATATATGGTTGATATGTTGTGAATATAACAGTAAAACGGATGATAAAAGTCGGAATAATTTGGTTTTATTTACGGCATATCGACCTTGTATGTCATTTAATGCCGAGAACAATCATTATAGATGAACATTTTTTTGTCCATACGTATTTTTTTAATAACACAAAGCGGACTATTTAACCCACATCTAGAGGTAAATGAATTTTCATACCTTTCCCAAGTTTATTAGTCCAAAAGTGAACGTACACGGAAGGACTGGGATTGTCCCAATCAACTTCCCCGGAATAGTTTGGGTAATCATAATCATTGCAATTTGTCTAATAAATTCAGCTAATAAAAAAAAGCAATAATCACACACCAAAATCTCGTGGGTATAATATGAGAGTGTAAAATCCTGAATTGATATTCTTTAAACACGAAATACACAGGAGTGTTTAGAGTAATTGTAAAGAGTTTGGAATCGTAATATACCGCTTCAAATTCGTTAAGTTCATATGAAGGTTAACATTCTTAACTAAGGTATGAATCTTCTTATTCTTTCCAGCCATAGCTTAAATAAGGATACTGCCGTTCAATAATGTTTTGACAAAATAAATTCATAAAATAGGATTATGCTTGGTTTAAGTCAAATACATTTGGAATAAAATCATGAATTCTACGATACTTCATAAAATATGTTCCGTTTGAAAACTTTGGTAGAAAAAAAGGTAATAAATTATTACGCAAGAAGATTTCCTCCCCTCATATTTGTCAGAAAAAGAATAACTGGAATTTAAAGTGAATAAAAATGCAATAAATGATATAAAAGTTAAATATTTTTACACCTGATTGGCCTGATGCCGTTATCCTTGGATATAAATGACATTTTCAAAATCTAAATGAACATACCAAAGATATAGTAAGATGATAAATGTTCCCTTATTCGGTTCAACAGATCTTTAATACAATATATTTAGAAAGTCGGAGATTTCCTCGGCCTAAAGATTGTAAATACAACAATTAAATTTACAAGAGACATTCGAATAGACTAGATAACAATTTCATTGCTAAAGGAATGTTTTCTTTTCTAGCAATTATGCGTTTCTGGCTTTTGTCGAACCAGAAATTTTCTGGGATTTTTTGTTGTTGTGAGGTATCCTAAGAGTGAGTTCAAAGTTTTCTTTGAACTATTTTTCTTTTGTCTCTTCCTAATCAACAGATCTACCAAGATTTAGTTCTACCCTCTAAAAAACCTCCGTCACACCAACTTATATCTCCACTCCTACCACAAACTCTGCTAGCAGCTCTCAAGCAAACCGTCTTTCCTTTAACTAAACCAAATTGACTGTTCTATATTTGGCAAGGTATGAACCGGTAAACACTAAGTTCCGGAGTAGTAAACAGACGGGATGTGGGGGTTGAAACTGGTAATTTGCCAAGCACCAAAACGGTATAAATGACAACAGATGATAAAAGGAACAATAAAAAAGGAGAAAGCCAGAAAAAGAAAATTAAAAAATTTACAAACGAAGAAAGAAATTAATTAAGAAGAAAAAAAAATCAATTTTATAATTAGGACCGATGCGTATTTGTTTATGTTACAATATCATTTTTGATCCAACGGGCATTACTGTTAATATTCCAGCTATTTCACTCACACCTAGGGGTGTAGAAGATGGACCAATCTGAAAAAAATAGGTATAAGCCTTATTATATCATCCCCTACCCAAAACCGTTATTGGCAGATTTTTCTGCTAAACAGACATAACTCCCTTTCCGCGTGAATTTGGGTTGCTGCTATTTTTATTATTATGAGATCTCACACCAATCACCAGGTACCAGCTTACTCAGCAATCAATGGTTTTGACTTAAGTCAGAGTGACAACAAGTCTCCTTTGAGTTCCAGTCAAAATCACTATGGTGCAACATCCCTTGGGTTTTCACTCGTTTTTATCCACTTCACATACCTATCATTATTATTACTACTTCTACTTGCCTGAGAATATTGCTGCTGCTAGTAAAACTACATTTTTATTGGACCTATTACCTTCTGGGATAAATTTATTTATTTTCTTTATTACAAAAAGTTTTTTTTTTTAGTTTATACAAGAATCCAAAATCAGGGTAATAGTCCAAAAATTCAATACAAAAAATATCAGGATTTATTAACCAAATTCCAAAAAGACACCTGGTTATATCGAATACTAAAGAGGTCTTTCTTATATCCCAAAGTAGTGTTGTTTTATTTTTTAAACTGTTGAAACTCAAATAATTGGGGCTGTTTTGAATCACGCCCTGGATAAGAATACGATTGAACACTGTATTCATGTTGCCATTTTTAGGGATTCTACTCATTACAAAGATGTATTTGGCGAGCTTTTAAAACCATAGCGTAGAGAATAAAAGCATTCAGAATAATAACTTAAAAAAAAAATCTATGAATCCATTTAATCCTTCAACTAAATAGAGTAACAATTGCTATTCACGGGTGTGGAAGTGAGAAAATATTATTCTCGACATTAAATGACCAAATACAAATTAAAAGAAACTAAAACCAACCAAAGAGATATTAACAGAGTATTTATTCCCCTTACTAAAAACAGATTTTAACTTAGACAGAGTACCATATACGTGTGTGATATACGACAGGTGACCCATCTATTTTAGCCACGAGGCTGTACTTTTTATTCTTTTCCCAGGATAATTCTCTTTTAAACGCACTTTATGTGTTTCCTTTGTTTTTTTTTATTTTGGAATCAGTGTTGTACTTCAAATAGAGTCATTCTCCCTACTTAACGAGCACCATGAGCCCTTATTATTACAAGGGTTGTTCTAAAAATAATGTCACCTATTTTTTAAATTAATATTTCTAAAGCTGAAGAGCTTCTAAGACGGAAGTAGTACCATTAAAATAAGCGACCATTTGTACTCCAGAATTTATTTTTTTACATCACCATTCTTAATACAATTTTTCTAGCGATGAACGTGGTCAATGATGAGGTGGTCAATATTCGCACCCGGAATTTGCACTTCCGTCTGATCCATTAGGGCGGAATAAAAAGTGGAAGGCATTATTTTTTTGAACAACACTCTTATTTTAAAATTCAATCATGTAACAACTTGCCGACTGTGGAAGAGAGTGAAATCATTGATTCTTCTTGTGCTATTAATGAAAATAGCCGAACCCTTCCTCAATGTAGATGGATACTTTCTTTCAATTTAGTTCCTCTTTAACAAAATAATACACTTGCGTGTATTCCTTCAGATCATCGAGAAAGCGCTTATTGCTTTGTGAAAATGAAAATAAAAATAAATGGTTTCTTTGAGACCTTGATAATCGTTTCATTTCAATGAATACGAGGAAGGAGATGGGCGATCACTAATTATGTTGTTATTTTCCTATTATCATTATCATTAAACGCATAATTTTTTAAAGCAAAATTACATCTTGAAAGAGAATTGATACAATTTAATAATAATGCATGTTCAAGATTTAACAAATCGTCATTATCTATGGAAACCAATTAAGTCGTTGTCATGCCATATTTATTATGCCTATTCACCGTTTCCTCCTACTTTTCATCAAATTTTCTCAAGTACTCTTACTGCTACTCTAGTTATCATCGAATCATTCTCTATCCATACCATATCTTGCAGCGGATCATCACCGCTGTCCTTTTTTGGCATCATAATAACATAATATCTACTGCTATGCTAAAAAAACATTTCAACATCATTATAAGCACTACTTTCAGTTCTATTATCAGCAAAACTCATAATAATCATTTAAGCGTATCATCATCATTCGAACTTGTCATCATCGAAATATTATGATCAGTCCAACTTATCAAGATCATCATTATCCAAACTCAATGTAATCATTCCAACTTATTTTTGGAGGGTAGTGAGGGTAGAGCAGTGTTAAGAGCTTAGACTCTGGAATCGTAATTCCAGTTAAATTCATTACATTCACTTTCGGGTGTCTTGAGCAGTTGAGGCAATTTCACTCGGCAGAGTAACTCCGCCAGGTGTAGGGATAACACGGTTTCCAAATTAAAAATCCACATTAAATTGAAAAGCATCACTGATTTCAAAATCCCTGGCATATAATGAGAATGTAAATCTGGTTTAGTTCCTAACTGGGTTTGTTACTCGACCAATTAGATATATCCTCTTTTTTTTTTTTCAACTTATAATCATCGTCATCATCATCATCATTGTTCTACTAGTTCTACTGTTATGCCTATAACTTTGAATGCAGCCATATATGAACATACACGTATTCATATATTTACTCTCAAAATTATACATGCATTAATTCAGTTTGCTATGATCAATTAGGCCTATAAACTCAAGAATTTATATAACGTAATAATACACCTATATACACATACACTAACGCAAATTATTTCTACAATATCACAATTATTATTGCTTTTCGTATCAAGGAAAAATTGTCAATGTGTTAGTGAACCAACATTCTATATTTTATTTGAAGAGTTATGGCTTTAATAGCTAAGAGATGTTCTTTTGACGAGACCGTAAAAAATATAGAAAGTTGCCAGTCTTAATCGTAGAAAATCTCAAAATCTAATTAGCTTTCTGTTTACAGTGTCTTTTGGCGTCTTTTATCTTTCCTGGGGTGTAGTAATTTGTTGTGATGAGGCTGAAAAACTTAAGACCCTTCAAATCTCTATAGACTTATTTCTTTTTCTGTGGAGAGCAATAAACTAATCAAATACAATGAGAGGCTTTTCATCGGTTTTTATGAATGCTGAGTTGTTAAGGGGGCAATATCTTCCTAATCAGAGTCTTGCGCTAGGTTTTGTGCTAAAATCGTGTACAGATTTTAAAAGACTTAAAATAAAAACTATCTGGTCAATCTTATTTAAGTATATAACATTTACACAAAAAGACCTGATTAAAAACAGATGTATTAGGGCTAATTCCTCAACCAAAATTTCCTTAAATATAAGCATTCAAAAAAGATCCAATTGAAATTTGGCTGAGTAAATATTAACTTTTACAGTTAGACGTAGCTGGGTTTCTTGTGTGTGTTTGTTCAAATGCTTGTGGGTGTATATACACACATTATATAAACACACACACAATCATTCATATATATATGTGTGTGTATGTATGCAAAAATTATTTGTATATATACACAAAAGCATCATATATGTATATGATATATACGCGCAAACACACACACATATATATATATAGCAGAAACATCATACAACAAAAAATGAAACACCAGCACCCTGAAGATGGTCTAGATAGACCGAAAACGTTCGGAAAGTTAGGGGAATATATAAAAACTCTGGACCCCTTAACAAAAAATCTTGTTAGAAAACAAGAGAAAACAGAA